>JACEFZ010028128.1:270000-477500 GCA_014155875.1 Cepaea nemoralis
ATAAATACATAACTTTAAGAAATGCCGCCATAAGTGTCTGTCAACCACGAGGAACTCACAAATATGTTTGCTTTTTCTGCCTTTCAGTTTCCAATGGAGGCAGAAACAGATGATAAGTCACATGTACAGTAGAACCTCGGTTTTCGTCAATAATCCGCCCGAAAACAATGGGCGAAATCCGAAACCGACGAAAACCGAGGTAATTATTTATATATAAATCCAATTAATTCGTTCTAGACACTCCAAAATACATACCAAAAACACATTTTATAGAGAATAATAGTGTTTAATACTATTTTTCGGTCCCAGACTTTTGTGTATGCCAGTGCGCCTCTTGAATTTTTCAAACCATCCTCTGCTGGCCTTTAAATCACTATGTACACTAGCACTCGTCCCAGACAGTTTCTTAATGAGATCGGTATACAATAGTCTGGCCTTTTCACATATGATTGCCTCCGAAACAGAATCGACATTTAACTGTTTTTGATTTATCAAAATAAAAAATAACTGTCGGACATCTTTTATTGTTTGCGATCACTGTTTCGTTAGCACATTCACAACTTTCGTTGCTTTATTGTTTCCTTTTGCGTCACAAGGAACTTATCGTGGAAGGCGATTTTCCTTACATGCGGCCTATTTTAGCAATCATTCATGCCGCTCTTGTATTTTTCAATGATTTCCTTCTTCAACTCGATCGTGTTCCTGGCCCTCTTCTTCGAATTGCTGCTGACTTTGGATACTTTTTTTTGGGGTCCCATTATGGAACTAACGGGAAAGGGTTAACTTATTAGCAAGTAATGCTCACACAACGAGAAGCAACGCCAAACTTAGCAGAAGAACGCATGAGTCCCTTTATTTTCGCAAAATTAGCAGCAAAGTCCCTTAGGCATGTCGACGAAATCCGAGGAAACCGACGAAAACCGAGTCAAATGTTTCGAGGAAAAAATCGACGAAAACTGAAATCGACGAAAACCGAAGACAATGAAAACCGAGGTTTTACTGCTACCTTGCCGTCTTGACAGATGATAATTTTACATTGTGCTCTAAAATAGGTATATTAACTACAGCCCATGGCGGTAGCGAATGCGACGGATGAGACCAATTCGCGCCGTAAATGTTCGTCCACAAAGGAGGCATGTAAACACACGGTCATCCCCCTCATCCCTCAAAGTGCAATAGCAATGCCTATATCCATCATGCCGCCGTTTTACACACACACACACACACACACGCACACACACGCACGCACACGCACAAGCACACGCACACGCACAAGCACACGCACATACATATATATATATATATATATATATATTATATATATATATATATATATATATATATATATATATATATATATATATATATATATATATATTTATTTTATTTTTACCAGTAGTATTTTTCATTTAGTTGTATTGGTGTGTGGTTATTGTTTGTGTGCTTATGAAGGCAGTGGTCGCAACGTTCATTCTGTTTCTTGTGATCTTGCTCTAATTCTCGTTTGTGTGTGTATGTTTGATTCATTAATGGTACTTCCCAATGGAGAATAGTCCCCCAACCAACCCACACCAATCCTTTTGTAGGTTTTTTCATGATTGGTTGATTTTTGTAGGCTTGTTAATGATTGGTTGGATTTGTGGGCTTTTTCATGATTGGTTGGATTGTGTGGGCTTGTTTACGAGTGGTTGGATTGTGTGGGCTTGTTAACGACGGGTTGGATTTTGTAGGCTTGATAATGATTTGTTGGATTGTATGGGCTTGTTCATGATTGGTTGGATTGTGTAGGCTTGTTCATGATTGCTTGGATGTTGTAGGCTTGTTCATAATTGCTTGGATGTTGTAGGGTTGTTCATGATTGCTTGAATGTTGTAGAGTTGTTCATGATGGCTTGGATGTTGTAGGCTTGTTCATGATTGCTTGGATGTTGTAGGGTTGTTCATGATTGCTTGGATGTTGTAGGGTTGTTCATGATTGGTTGGATGTTGTAGGGTTGTTCATGATTGGTTGGATGTTGTAGGGTTGTTCATGATTGCTTGGATGTTGTAGGGTTGTTCATGATTGTTTGGATGTTGTAGGGTTGTTCATGATGGCTTGGATGTTGTAGGCTTGTTCATGATGGCTTGGATGTTGTAGGCTTGTTCATGATTGCTTGGATGTTGTAGGGTTGTTCATGATTGCTTGGATGTTGTAGGGTTGTTCATGATTGGTTGGATGTTGTAGGGTTGTTCATGATTGGTTGGATGTTGTAGGGTTGTTCATGATTGCTTGGATGTTGTAGGGTTGTTCATGATTGTTTGGATGTTGTAGGGTTGTTCATGATGGCTTGGATGTTGTAGGCTTGTTCATGATTGCTTGGATGTTATAGGGTTGTTCATGATTGCTTGGATGTTGTAGGGTTGTTCATGATTGGTTGGATGTTGTAGGGTTGTTCATGATTGGTTGGATGTTGTAGGGTTGTTCATGATTGGTTGGATGTTGTAGGGTTGTTCATGATTGCTTGGATGTTGTAGGGTTGTCCATGATTGGTTGGATGTTGTAGGGTTGTTCATGATTGCTTGGATGTTGTAGGGTTGTCCATCATTACTTGAATGTTGAAGGTTGTCTATGATTGCTTCGATTTTGTAGCCTTGTTCATGATTGGTTGGATGTTTTATTCTTGTTCAAGATTGGTATAATTGTGTAGGTTTGTTCATGATTGGTTTAATTGTGTAGGTTTGTTCATGATTGCTTTAATTGTGTAGGTTTGTTCATGATTGGTTTAATTGTGTAGGTTTGTTCATGATTGGTTTAATTGTGTAGGTTTGTTCATGATTGGTTGAATTTTGTAACATTGATCATGATTGGTTGAATTTTGTAGGCTTAAGTTGTCTATGGGAAGATGTAGTCAGTCTCCCGCCAAACCTCCTTAGTAGCATCTTACGGCATGCAAGATAGGTTACAGTATTACTAACTTCTGATTCCCTTATGGGCGTCGGCATCACACGTACGTAATAGTGAAACATAAGTAAAGGTCCCTCTCAGGCGTCCGGATGAGCATTAGGGATTTGTTACAATTTCATTGATCCAGTGCCAAATAAACAACAGATCTGGACCAAGCATGGTACACAATCAATGTGTAAGTGCCGTTCACTGAGGATTGAAACTGTAGAAGATAGCACGAAACAAAATAAAAAAACACGGTGTCCCAAGTATGGCGATATATCCTCCTTCTGTCCAAATGGGATGTCACATTTGATAATATACAGGGTTATTGTAAAGTCTCACTACACTTTGTATGTAGAACAAATTTGAAAAATGAAGTACACGATGTCATTAAAAAAATTGTGCTTCACAGTCCACCGTGAAGCAATATGCAGCGAATGATTGTCGACTGTTGGAGTAATTCTTTGCACTTCAAACAGAATGATGTTATCAACAGAAGAAAGAATTTCTTTTGGGGTTGAACAAGAGTGTCGAAATGGTGTTCGATGTACACGGATGGTTGTTCAAAGATTTATTGTAAAATTTCCTGATAAACAACCTCCTCATTGCATTACGGTTAGAAATTTATTGAATTGGTGCTTTCCAGCTGTCCCCAAAACAGCGATAGACCATAGCAGTGAGTCATCATCATCAAGTGCCGTGCCAGCTGACGTAGGCGTTCATGACTTTCCAAAGATCTGGGCCGTTGGTTTTCTGGATCAGTTCTGCTGATGACATTCCTCCATACTACTTCCTCAATCCATTCAATAGCAATGACTATTTTAACTAATTTAATTAATTTTTTTAGCACACTTTTTTTTATTGACATCATGTTCTTCATTTTTGCATCTTTTTTCTACATACACAGTGTGCTAAGATTTTATAACACCCACTGTTATTGTTCGGCACTGTATCAGTCAAGTTAGTTGCATATCTTTTACATGACGTAGCAGTCAAACCCAGCATTGTGATTTCTTGGCAAGTGTAGGTGTAATAGTTTATGTTACTAGACCCATATCTGAATTGGCCGATTGGCACTCGCGAGTTATGTGGTCAGTAGTACAATGACCTCGCCCAATTCCCAAGATTTGCACTCGCGAGTTATGTAGTCAGTAGCACAATGACCTCGCCCAATTCCCAAGATTTGCACTCACGAGTTGTGTAGTCAGTAGCACAATGACCTCGCCCAATTCCCAAGATTTGCACTCGCGAGTTATGTAGTCAGTAGCACAATGACCTCGCCCAATTCCCAAGATTTGCACTCACGAGTTGTGTAGTCAGTAGCACAATGACCTCGCCCAATTCCCAAGATTTGCACTCGCGAGTTGTGTAGTCAGTAGCACAATGACCTCGCCCACTTCCCAAGATTGGCACTCGCGGGTTATGTAGTCAGTAAGTAGCACAATGACCTCGCCCAATTCCCAAGATTTGCACTCACGAGTTGTGTAGTCAGTAGCACAATGACCTCGCCCAATTCCCAAGATTTGCACTCGCGAGTTATGTAGTCAGTAGCACAATGACCGCGTTCACTTCCAAAGATTGGCACTCGCGAGTTATGTAGTCAGTAGCACAATGACCTCGCCCAATTCCCAAGATTTGCACTCACGAGTTGTGTAGTCAGTAGCACAATGACCTCGCCCAATTCCCAAGATTTGCACTCACGAGTTGTGTAGTCAGTAGCACAATGACCTCGCCCAATTCCCAAGATTTGCACTCACGAGTTGTGTAGTCAGTAGCACAATGACCTCGCCCAATTCCCAAGATTTGCACTCGCGAGTTGTGTAGTCAGTAGCACAATGACCTCGCCCACTTCCCAAGATTGGCACTCGCGGGTTATGTAGTCAGTAAGTAGCACAATGACCTCGCCCAATTCCCAAGATTTGCACTCACGAGTTGTGTAGTCAGTAGCACAATGACCTCGCCCAATTCCCAAGATTTGCACTCGCGAGTTATGTAGTCAGTAGCACAATGACCGCGTTCACTTCCAAAGATTGGCACTCGCGAGTTATGTAGTCAGTAGCACAATGACCTCGCCCAATTCCCAGATTTGCACTCACGAGTTGTGTAGTCAGTAGCACAATCACCTCGCCCAATTCCCAAGATTTGCACTCACGAGTTGTGTAGTCAGTAGCACAATGACCTCGCCCAATTCCCAAGATTTTGCACTCACGAGTTGTGTAGTCAGTAGCACAATGACCTCGCCCAATTCCCAAGATTTGCACTCACGAGTTGTGTAGTCAGTAGCACAATGACCTCGCCCAATTCCCAAGATTTGCACTCGCGAGTTGTGTAGTCAGTAGCACAATGACCTCGCCCACTTCCCAAGATTGGCACTCGCGGGTTATGTAGTCAGTAAGTAGCACAATGACCTCGCCCAATTCCCAAGATTTGCACTCACGAGTTGTGTAGTCAGTAGCACAATGACCTCGCCCAATTCCCAAGATTTGCACTCGCGAGTTATGTAGTCAGTAGCACAATGACCGCGTTCACTTCCAAAGATTGGCACTCGCGAGTTATGTAGTCAGTAGCACAATGACCGCGTTCACTTCCCAAGATAGGCACTCGCGAGTTATGTAGTCACTAGCACAATGACGTCGGCCACTTCCAAGATTGACACTCGCGAGTTATGTGATTAGTAGCACAACGACCGCGTTCACTTCCCAAGATTGCCACTCGGACAGTTATGTAGTCACTAGCACAATGACGTCGGCCACTTCCAAGATTGGCACTCGCGAGTTATGTAGTCAGTAGCACAACGACCGCGTTCACTTCCCAAGATTGCCACTCGGGCAGTTATGTAGTCACTAGCACAATGACGTCGGCCACTTCCAAGATTGGCACTCGCGAGTTATGTAGTCAGTAGCACAACGACCGCGTTCACTTCCCAAGATTGCCACTCGGACAGTTATGTAGTCACTAGCACAATGACGTCGGCCACTTCCAAGATTGGCACTCGCGAGTTATGTAGTCAGTAGCACAACGACCGTGTTCACCTCCCAAGATTGCCACTCGGACAGTTATGTAGTCACTAGCACAATGACCGTGCTCACCTCCAAAGATTGCCACTCGGACAGTTATGTAGTCAGTAGCACAATGATTGCGTTCACTTCCCAAGATTGGCACTCGCGAGATATGCAGTCAGTAGCACAACGACCTCGTTTACTTTTCAAGTAATTTCCTTGTACCCAATTGAGACTGGGCCGACCTGAGAGCCCAGGTCAATCTTAACTGATTCATTGCCGAATACATCGCCAAATATGACATCCCATTTGGACAGAAGGACGATATATCGCCATGATAGGGCCATCGTGTTATTTGTTTTGTTTCGTGTATCTTCCGCAATTTTAATGCTCATCGAATGCAAATTTACATGATAATATACTTGTTTATTCTATTGTGCACCATCGTTGGCCTAAACCTACTATTTTGTTTGGCACTGAATCAGTTATAAATTCGAATCCACTTCAATGCGGATTAAACTCCTGACCTCCGGAACACCAGACAAGTGTCCTACCACTACACAACGACGGCTCCCTCGACTTCTACTTGTTTCATAAGTGTCCCTCAGAACCTACGAATTTAGAATCGTCTTATTGCACTAATGCCATAGATTTACTGAGACGGTCCATAAATAAACACACATTGTATTGCTTGACGCTCACAGAAGGAGAAGAAGGAAGTACAGATTAGAGGACGCACTAGACAGCATAACATTTGAAAGCTATAGTTACCGACCGCTGCAGGAACAAGTATACTTCGACGCATGACCAACTAGAGTGCCGACAAGCCTGGGCGGTCATGTTTGGCCATCTCCCACGATCACCAGAGTCGCGAATCAGGTCTGTGTTCTTGTCTTGACCATGACATGTCGCCTAGCCATCCAGGTATTTACTCCTCTGCCTTCCACTTGTTCTCTTCCTCACGATTTTGCCGGTTGTCATCAGGTTCACTAGTTTATTTCTTCTCATAACGTGCCCAAAAATGTTGACTGTCTGCATTTAATTTCTCCAATCATTTTAGTTTTGATTTGCTTCTTGTATGAATTGCTCATGGGTGTTTTTGTCTGTCCATGGTATTCTTTGCATTTTCCTTATAAACCACATCTCCACTGCCATTAGATGTTTTTCAGCGTGTCTGTTCATTGTCCAAGTTTCACATCCATACAAAAGTAAAGGCTCTATGTAGCACTTCAACACTCTCTCGTTGCAAATGGCATCTGTTTATTGGTTAGTATGAATATATGTATATAATAATCATCATTTTCTGTACAACTTAGGTATCAGCGATGACCACCTACAGTCTCCTGCTTGTAATACTTGCAATGTGCCTTAACGTTGCCGACCCTTCTTTCATCTACGTGGACAACGACGACGGCCAGACAGTGTCCACTGGGAGCATTGATGGCAAACAGAAGAAAGAACTTCAACAGGTTAGTACTGGTCACGATGCAACATCGAGATTATGTGTCTGATATCATAAAATGATATGTTCTTCTTACATAAACAACACGCTCCTGTCTGGCTTCACCCTTTTTCACTTGATGTTCTTACAGACTGGTCAATCTTGTAGATTGACATTCGTCTCTTATTTATTCGGGCATGCTTCCTTAGTGACTCAATGAGTATGCCCAGGAAGATAGAGATGGGATGGTTCTGAAGACAGTGGTTGGTGTCTCCTGGGCGGTCTCGGCGGGCAAAGATTAGTTTCATTTTCCTGCAGGGCATGCAGGTGTACAAGGAAATAAATAGGCTAACAGGCTTGCAGGTAAGGCTACTGTGGAGGGCGGACGAGCCATTGACCAGGCTGATAAACTGAATGCCCTACGAGAAGTAAGACTGTTGCGATAACCAAGTGATGACTGTAAATCTATAAGGGTCGTTCATTTGAAACCCGTTCCAATGGCTTTATTACAAAAGCATGAAAGAAACATTAACAGGTGTGATAGAATTAAACAAAGTCGGCCTACTTTGTGAAGACACAAGAAGGGTGTAGCATAGGTGGGAGCGCAAGCGCAATTGAAATACCACAACTTTTATCGTTTCTTTACTTATCCCGTTGGTCGCGGCATCCGCACGAGCCAAGCGGGGAGTCTGACGGTAGTACACGCTTACACAGGTCCAGACACTTGCGACTGACAGATGTACGCACCTTTGGGTCCAGGCGCGTACGAGGCCCTCACCTGTGGGACTTGGCTGAACGCCTCTAAGTCAAGTCCCATGGGTTACAGGGTCTGGCCACCGCTCGCCACCTGCTCGTGGAGGCGAGGTCTCGGAGGTTTGACGCTGAGCCGCCAGCGTCTGCAACCTACCTTGTTCCAGACGTATTGGTTATTCATTCCTCTGGAATAAACAAGACAAGGCCGAGAGAGGGAACATGCAGCTTGGGCATCGCTGAGCCACTCAGAATTAAACAAGGCATTCATTTTGAAAGAATTATGCACCATGTGTTGGTCAGAAGAAGTTGCCGTAGGCATTCAGGCAAGTACCCCATTGCTTAGGTAGGCGACGAATGCCGTCCACAAAAAAGAATTGTGATTGCTCACTGAACCAAGTGTTTACCGCGTTTATTACGTCTGCATCTGTGTGAAAATCACATGATGACAAATCAGGACTATAGGCTTGATGTTGCAGAATTTCCCACTTCTTCCAAACTAATGTTTCCTGCACAATATTTGCAATATGCGGATGAGCATTATCGTGCAACAAAATCACACCGCGAGAAGGCATGCCGAGTCGTTTATTCGTGATGGCTTTTTGCAGCTTGTCTAGTGTTTCCAAGTAGTGGGTAGTGTCGATATTGACACCAGGTTCTTAAAAGTCGGCCAACAATAGCCCTTCATGGTAAAAAGAAAAAAGAAATCGCCCAGCATAACCTTACTAGCGGAAACCTGTAACTTGAATTTTTTTTTTTTTTTGGCTTTTGGTGATCCAGTATGTCCATTGCATGCTCTCTCTTTTGCTGTTCGGCTCAAAGTGGTGACACCATGATTCATTGTCTGCCACTATGTGGAACAGAAATACATCACCCTCAACTCTGTAACGCAGCAAGTGGTTCAAACACCATCCCATGCGTTCCTCTTTTTGGTGGTCGGTCCACATTCGTGGTACCCACTGTGAACACACCTTCCAATATTGCAGTTTCTTACGAACGACCTTTTGAATTGTCCCACTTGACACATTAAATTCTTTTTCTAGCGAACGTATGCTTCGACAACGGTTCATCTGTGCTACTGCATCAATTTTGGCGATGTTTTGTTTTTTCTGTTGCAACTATATGCGCTTGACCCGGCTGTCGAAGATCTGTCGTGGACTGACGTTCTTTACGATTGGGAGGCAGGTTTCGCCAGTAATGGATTAGAGGAGGTTGCAAACATCCTTTCACGCAGCCAGCACAAAGACGGGCCCATAAAGCTTCTCTCAACCCCTCGTTGAAATAAATTTAAAAAAGAATAGTTGCATGCCATTTTCAGGGTATTGCGGTCAACCCCAGCATTTAATGGCTGTTCATAGTTTTCTGTTCGCCTTTGAAGGTGAAGACTGTCATGTTTGATCTTTTCTGCGGGACACTCTGGTGTGATTGGAAATGAACTGGCCGACAGATTGGCTGGTGCTGCATCATTAAGGAGTTATTTGATGCATGATAAGGCAGATGTGGTGAAGGCTCTCTGGGAGCATGTGAATAATTCAGAAGAACAGATAGTCTATCATGGTCTAGAGAGAAAGCAGCAGCAAAGGGCGGTCAGAGGATCTGGTCGACAGTCGTCACTCACAGGTAAAGCAAGACGGATATATAATCAGATTGCAACGATTAGTACTGGAACTCTTCGCTAGCTGTTGAAGATGAGGATTGAACGCTTGTGGGAATCACCCGAGCGCAGTGATGCCGGTTCTTGCTCAACCCAACTCAACTCTAGGCAATTTTACGTTCAGTAGTTTGCCATTGCTTTTTGAACTACCCAAACTCATAGCATTGTGAAAATCAGCGCAAAGCGGTCTGCTTTGATATCACCTGCTGCTGACTCCGAACCCGTTATGTCGGACTGTGAAACCGTTTTGACCACACCTAAATCACAAACGCCGACAACGCTGAAATACATGACAGAAGATTCTAGAACAGTGATTCTCAACCGGTGGGGAATTGTAGGATTTCCGGGGGGGGGGGGGGGGGGGGATTAAGATTATTTCAAGATCGCGTTAATACAAGAACCGATTACTTGATATTGTTTTTCCCTTCATACTTACGGTTCTGTACGTCTCACCCTTTCTAAAATTCATTTTATAAAGTAAGTAGACCCACAAATCACGTTTTATCTGGACGTCTAGACTTGTTTTAGTATGTGCTATTAAATTGAGCTTCCATTATTACGTATACTGTGTAAGGGGTGGGGGCGGGATTTTTAGGTAGGAAATACGAAAGGGGGGAATGACGAACTGAAAATATGGTGAAGAGGGCCACGGGCCAAATTATTAGGTAGGAAATACGAAAGGGGGGAATGACGTTCTGAAAATAAGGTGAAGGGGGGCATGGGCCAAAAAAGGTTGAGAACCACTGTTCTTGAAATAAAAGGGGGCGGACTTCATTTATGCCACTAGTTTGCTGGTTTGATTTGATGCGAATCCTCTCAAAGATTAATTGACTCCTTGACAAACAAAAAGTAGGTTTTGAACAAACATGGTACACAATCCAATGAACAAGTACAGTGTGTATTTGTAATGACTGTGCAGTGTTTGAAAATATTGCCGGTCCAAGTTTTGTATTTGCATATTATGTTGCACGAAATGTACACAGGGTGAATACAATGCTTGGACCGGCAATATTTTTAAACACTGCACAGTCATTAAAACATACCCTATATTATAATGCAAATTTCCGTTCACTGAGAACAAAATAAGTAACACGATGACCTAGTACGGCGATACATCGTCCTTCTATCCAAATAGGAGGTCACATTTGGCAATATTTTATCCTTCAGCACTGATTCAATTAAATTATACAGGATATATTTTTAATGACTGTGCAGTGTTTGAAAATATTGCCGGTCCAAGTTTTGTATTTACCTATTACGTTGCATGAACTTTACAGGGGGTGAATACAAAACTTAGACCGGCGATATTCTCAAACACTGCACATTCATTAAAAATACACCCTATACCTCTTGAGTCTAATACACTAACGTACATGTCGTTTGAGTCAAACAGAAAGATTGGCTTCTATCGGAGTAAGTTGATACAGACACTTTCCTCCTGATATTCCTCTTCGGCGTTCATCCGGAGTATTTCTTTCTCTCACTGTTGTGGTGTCGTCAACATCCCAACTGGTCAATTTAGAGCAGCCAAAGACATCACGGTCAACCCTCAAGGGAAGGCAGAGGCAGAACATGGGCATTCCTCGCCATCCAAAGAGGCTTCCATAATTGCAGAGTCGGCACATAGCGCTCAGGCACTGGGTCTCATCCAAGGAATCGTCACGTTATGCGCATCTCTGCTTCACTTCCTCACTTCCGTATTTTGGGCATTTCGTTAGCTACTGGCCGCTCCCCACGTAAACCAGTCTGCAGCCGAGAGCCACTCAGCGAGTTTTCGGTTCGAACTTTCTGTGGGTGTTTGTTGAAAAGGTTACCTTCCCGGGTTTCCTCATGATATGATGCGATTGTATCATCTCTACAAGGTCTGTGATGCAGAATTCTCCCTTCCCCTCTCTAAGCCCAGAAATAAGAGGGGTGAGCAAGGCCCGAACTGCAACCGCAAGAGGCATGCGCGATTAATGAACTTTAGTTAGACGGATGATCCCATCTCTGGATATGCAGCAATACGAAGGGGTGCTCGGAGGTCTTGTCAGTGGGAGTACTGCTCCTGCTACTTCAACGACCAATTTATGTTATTAATTACAGCTGTCTCAGAACTTCAGGCGTCGAAGAGAAAATACAGGTTTATTGTACCAAGTGTAGTACTAAATAACATATTCACACCAACCTTATGCTACAAATGTCAACCTTGGACAGTATCCAAATCACACTTGTGTAAAATCAACACCTGTGAGATGCTTGAGAAGAGCTGTCAACTTAACTTTCAGAGAAAGTAAGAAATCATGTTATCAGACAGACAGCGGGATCAACACCCTGTGAATCATATATTGAAAGGCAGGAGATCAAATTGTTCAGCCATCTCGCAACACCATAAACTGCCAGCACTTGCTCTAAATCAAAGACATATCTGATACAAGAGCAAGAGGACTCCAGAGAAGAAAATAAACTGACGACATCAAAGACATTGTCCAATCATATAGAATGACACTATCTAGTACGACGCTCGAACGTCAACTATTCCCCCTCACGACGCTCGTCGGTAAGATGATGACATTGTTTCTGTCTAAATCAGAATTATTCCACGCAACAACAACAGAATTTCAATATTGTTTCTTTCTACATTAAATTTCCTCCCACAACGAAAGACCTCCAACATTGTTTCTTTCTACATTGGCAGTCCTCGGCAAAATAACATAACTTTCACATTGTATATTTGTATCCATGAAGCGCTTCACAAAACGAACGATCTTTAAACATTTTTATTTTTATATATAAAGTTTCCAGTACAGTACAATTCCCAAGAAAACGAAAATACTTCAAACATGTTCCTTGTTATTTTATATATAACATTCTCAGAGAAAAAAGATCGTACAAACATGTTTCTGTTTGTATATAAAGTTCTCGGCATTAACTAAAGAGCTTCAACATTGTTTCCATCTAAATAGGAAGTTCTCGGATTGCTGGGTTTGCACAGCAAACCAGATACCACACCAAATGAAGATTTGATTCAATCAGCTTCAGAATTCATGCGGAATCTGTACCGGGTCATAGAAGATGTCACTTCTTTTGAGTTTCCCGTTGACTCTCGCATCCACATCAAGAAAGAGATCAACGCAACAGCCCATGGACTAGATCCTGCAAAAGTGGAAGGAGCAGACGTCATTGCCAGTTTTGTTAATAATGGTAACTATTCATTGTACACCATACAATTGTCATTGTGTACACAATACGTGACTTTCCTTTGTACTCTATACACTTAACGCACAGCAATACAATAGACGCGCTATGAGCGCAAACAATTACTATGTGTGTTTATTTATGGACTGTCTTCCATTTATAGACCTTCCCCTTTATATAATTCTGAAACATAATTCTTCCATTCACTCTATACACAGCAATAGAACATGCGCGATCTTCTATTTATAGAACTCCTGTATAAAATTCTCATACATATATTTTTGTTAAAGTTGCATATCCTTTACAGGACGTTGCATTCAATACCAGCATTTTCCAGCTGTTGTTGATGTTCTTGGCAAAATTACGCTCAGTAGTTTGCCATTGCTTTCTGAGCGACCGGCTCACATACCCCGTAAGTAACCAACGCGACGTGATCCGTTGCCGAATCTCGCGCAGCTGTGTTTCTCGCGTGGATATACGGGATTACGGTGTCGTGAAGCCCTTCGCCAGGGAGACGGTACATATTAGATAGCTCTTCTATTCGCCCTGAAGGCAGTGATACAGCATACATAAATTCTAACTACAAAACATATAACTTCTTAATTCATTCTGTTAATTCATTGATACTTACTTGGCTTTTCCTTTCATTCTAAACACGGCAATACAACATATCAGCTCTTCCATTGATAGAGCTCCCCCTTTACATAATTCTCGCAGGTCACTTCTCCATTTACTCTATACATAGCAATACAATACAGCATACATACATTCTTAATAACTACAACGTACATAACTTCTTCATTCAATATCTACACAATAATGCACCATAAATAACTTTCCATCGACTGTACACATTTTTTTTCTGTCGGGGGTAAAAAGAAATTCCTAACCTGCACAGTTCGCGGTGACTGCACTAACCAGGTGGCCTTGGGAGAAAACAGTAACAATGGTGATATCGAAGAAAAGGGTGACACTAACATGTGAGAAATATAAGGGAAAATTCTTAACCAACTGGATAATTTTAAATACCTAGGGGCATTTATAACATCAGATGGAAGATGCGCAACAGAGATAGGACAAGCAAAAGATGCATTTAAGAAAATGAAGAGTATCTTGTGCAATAAGTCATTATCATTGAATGTAAGAAAGAGAGTGCTGAAGTGCTACATAGAGCCTGTTTTGTTGTATTTCAGCGAATCTTGGAATGTACATGAACAAATTAGGAAGAACTTGGAAGCAACAGAGATGTTGTTCCTGAGACAAATGTTGCGAATTCACTGGACTGCCAAAATAACTAACAACGATTGCCTGAAACAGGCTAATGAAACTAGAACATTACATATAACAATAAGAAAGAGACACGCAGCTTGCAATGATCATGTGATAAGAAGAGAGGCATTGGAGAACATCGTGAGAACTGGAAAGATCGAGGGGAAGAGAGGCAGAGGCAGGCCAAGAGAACTGTTGCTGGGTGGATTGAGACGGTTGCATGGAGGAATATCATCAGCAGAGTTGATCCGGAAATCTGGGGACCGAAATCTGTGGAAAGTCATGAACGCTTACGCCAGCTGACATGGCACTTGATGATGATGATGATGATGATGATGATGATGATGATGATGATGATGATGATGATTTACTTTCGTGGACTCTTACAGCATATATAAATTATCATAACAACAAGCTAGCAATGATTAAATTATTATTAAATCATATATATTCCATTGGCACCTTGCCGTCTTGACAGACGATAGTTTGTGCTTTAAAAAGGCATAATAACTTTTAACTATGGCGGTAGCGAGTGTGACTGATAAGGCCAATTTGCGCTGTAAATGTCCGTTCACAGTGGGTGCATGTGAACACATGGTCATTTCCACCATCATGCACCATCTTACGTCTCAAACGCTTGGTGTGTGACTTTTCTGCAATAATTTTCTCCTTTGACTTTATTCCATTTCTGATATTTGCCCTCCATGCAACACGTTCAGCGGCGACTTGCTCCCAATGTGCATTATCAATGCCTGTATCAATCATGTCCCGCTTACACACATCTTTGTATCGTAGTAGAGGCCGACCCTGAGATCTCTTACCCATCTGTAATTCACCAAAAAAGATATCCTTTGGTATTCTACCATCATCCATCCTCCTAAGATGTCCTATCCATCTAAGTCTACGAAGACTGAGCATGGAATAAACTGTCACACAACCTGATCTTTCCAATACTTCAGTATTTGTGATTTTGTCTTGCCACTTAATACCAAGAATTCTTCGCAGACACCGCATATGAAAGCTGTTTAAATTGTTCTCTTGGTGTGAGTAAGTTGTCCAGGTTTCACTGCCATAGAGAAGAGTACTAAGGACACAGGCTTGATAGACAAGGACTTTTGTTTTGGCAGTAAGCTTCCTGTTCTCCCAGACTCTTTTTCTTAACCTGTTCATTGTTGTTGCTGCCTTACCAATCCGGATGTTGATTTCCTGATCTAGGGATAATTTGCTATTTACCACTGATCCTAGATATGTAAAATGGTCTACTATCTCTAGTTCGGCGTCGTCAATAAAGATTGATGGTACCTCATGTGCACCTTGTGACATAATCTGTGTCTTCTTTTTGCTAATTGTTAAACCAAATTCAGAACAAGCATTGGAGAATGCAGATAGTAGACATTGCAATTCTTCCTCAGAGTGGGTCGTAACTGCAGCATCATCTGCAAAAAGCAACTCTCTGATCAGTACCCTCCTAATTTTGGTCTTAGCCTTCAATCTCTGAGCATTGTAGAGGCCGCCATCTGAGCGTGAGTGAATGTATATACCACCATCCTGATCACGAAATGCATATTTCAGTAGAAGTGAAAAGTATATTCCAAAGAGGGTGGGAGCTAGTACACAACCTTGCTTAACTCCACTCTTGATTTCAAATTCTTCAGAAGTTGCACCATCAAACTTGATTATACCCTTCATGCCTGTGTGGAACGATTCCACAATGGACAGAAGAGTTGGTGGGCAGCCAATCTTCTTTAGTGCCTTGAACAGACCCTCACGACTGACCAAATCAAATGCCTTTGTGAGGTCGATGAAGGCAATAAACAGTGGTTGATTCTGTTCACGGCATTTTTCTTGCATTTGTCGCAATGAGAATATCATATCAGTGGTAGACCGGTTCTGTCGAAAGCCACACTGTGATTCGGGGTAGACTTGATCTCCTAGGATTTGAAGTCTGCGCAGAACAATTCTGGCAAATACTTTTCCAACAATACACAGAAGTGAGATACCCCTATAGTTGTTGCAGTCGCTCCGATCGCCCTTGTTCTTGTACAGTGTTATGATGCTTGAATCTTTGAAATCCTGTGGGACTTGTCCTTCACGCCAGCATAGCTCTATTAGCTGGTGGATCTGTATAGTGAGTGTGTCTTGCCCACTCCTGATAACCTCTATTGGAATCCCATCCTTACCTGGAGCCTTGCCAGATGCAAGTTCATTTATAGCACACTTAACTTCTGTTATGGTGGGAAGTGTGTCCAGGTGGTCAAGAGTTGGTAGAGCCTCTATGGCGTTGAGGGCATCATCCGCTAGTTTGGTCTCACTTGAGTAAAGCTCCAAATAGTGCTCTACCCATCTGTCCATCTGCTGTTTCTTATCAGTGATGACTTCTCCAGTCAAGGTTTTCAATGGTGCACTTCTTTTGATCACTGGACCACAAGCTTTCTTTATTCCTTCATACATGCTTCTTATGTCTCCCTTATCACTTGCGATTTGAATGGACTCACATAACTTGATCCAATAATCATTTGCACACTGCCTGGCAGCCTTTTGCACATCCTTCCTAGCTTGCCTTAGCTCACTCAGAGTGTTACGCGTTGGTCTTTCCTTGTTTCTTAAGAGAGCTTTCTTCTTCTTATCAATCAGGGGCTGCAGAGTCTCGCTGTTGGCCGCAAACCAGTCCTGCCTCTTATGATCCACAGTGCCGTAAACCCCTACGGCAGTTTTATAAAGAGTTTCCTTAATTTGACCCCACTTTTCATTTACTGTACAATTTTCTGGTGTATCAGTGAAAGCATCTTCAAGTTGCTGTTGAAACTGAAAGCACTTTTCAGGATCATGAGTGTTAATAATATTAATCCTGTGGCTAGATTTGTGTTTAGCTGTGTAGATTCTCTTTGGTCTCAGTCTAACCCTTGCAACAACCAAAGAATGATCCGTATCACAGTCAGCACTGTGGTAACTACGAGTCAATGATATATGGTTCAGATGTTGTCTCCGTGTGATGATGAAGTCCAGCTGGTGCCAATGGCCGGATCTTGGATGTTTCCATGTGACCTTATGCATCTCTTTTGTTTTAAAAAAAGAGTTTGTAATACATAGGTCATTACTGGTGCAATGCTCCAGCAGCCTTTGCCCATTTTCATTCATGCGACCGATGTTGTATTTTCCAAGGCACACTGGCCATGAACTTGAGTCCTTGCCCACACGAGCATTGAAATCACCGAGCATATAAATGTAGTCAGATTTTGGAACTGCCTTGATCACGGAGTCTAACTCCTCATAGAACAAATCCTTCACATCATCAGAGGAATCGAGTGTCGGTGCATATGCAGTAATAATGGTGGCAAACCCAAAAGAGGTTGCCAAGCGCAGGGATAATAGTCTTTCATTTCCTCCTGCTGGAATTTCAATCATTCCCAGTAGCGAATTCTTCACTGCAAAGCCCACACCGTGTTGCCTTTTTTCTGCCTGCCCTCTACCCTTCCAGAAAAAGGTGTAGTTGTTTTCCCTGAGTGACCCTTCCTCAGCGAGGCGAGTCTCCTGCAGGCCAGCAATATCAATGTTAAGACGATTGAGTTCGGCATCAATCACAGCCGTTTTTCTCACATCGTCAATATTGGTCAAGTCAGTGGAAAATCCTGGACACATGGTTCTCACGTTCCAGGTTGCAAGCCGTAGCTTGAGGTTTCTATTTTTATTTTTGTTTGTACCTGGTGCATTGGTTTTACAGCCTGCGATTCAGATTTTGTCCTAGCCCCAAGCACCCATTGAAGCAGGCAGGCTGTGGCGGATCAGCACCCAATTGGCTGGGGGCTGCCCAGCTTGAGGCGGGCGGTAGCTGATCAGTGACACCTATAGGTGTCTCCCACCGTCAGAGGCAACGCGTGGCGCCCCATGTCTACGCCAACTGACAAGGACTTATAACCCGTAACAGTTGCCTCTCGCTTTGATTCCGAGACCAGTTAAGACCAGGGATGGAGTTATTGCCTCTCCATAGCACAAAGCCTGGGCTAAAATATAGAGATCATGTGTTGCCCATGCAGCATGATCCCTCTCTCGGCCCGCCTAGTTCACTCCAGAGGAAAGGTAACACCCCTACATCTGGAACAAGACAAGCTGCAGAAGCTGCCGGATCAGCAAAGCAATGCTCTAACTGTCCGCCTGTCGGAGCTTCGATCCTAGACCAGTCGCCAACCAAGGCTTAGGGCCTGGTCTGCCCTGCCATGACAATTTTGTCTTTAGCTTGCATTTCCTCACACCAGGGTAAGGCTTGTACCCTCCCAATTGCGCTCTTCCGCCCGAAGCCGTTGGCACAATGTGGGGTGTCGGGTTTGGTAAGCGCCGCCCAACGTTCGGCGCTAACAGAGACCAGGTAGTACCGTCTACTGTTATACGGTAGCTCAGTCATATCTGACTAAGACCTGACTGACAATCATATATAATTTATTATTTAAATTATGTATTACCGGGTATATTAAATTATTATTAAATTATCATAACAACAGGCTAGCAATACGTTGATTACTCACCACTTGTATTCTTCTTCTTCTTTCGTTCGCTTGAAATATCTTTATAACTGCAATGTTGTCTCTTGTATGAATCTAACAGTCTTTTTTAGTTCACTCAGCGGTCCATAGAGTTTATCTTCCACTGTTGTCTCTCTAGGCCAGAAGGTTCGCCTGGATATGTTGTAGATTGGGCAGTCCTAGAGTATGTGTTCTGCTGTCTGCGACGCCAAACCACATGTGCACATGGCTGAGTCACCAATCTTGAATTTTGTATATATGTAGTTGCGTAATCTATTGTGTCCTGTTCTGAGGCGCAGAATAATGACCTGTTCTGGTCTGTCCATAATGTAGTAGTCGTCTTGAGTAGGGTTTGGTGGCCTTCTGATTGATTTGATCATTCTTTTCTTTTGGTGGTATCTAATGGGCACATCAGGTTGTTCTTCCTTCTTTTGCTCCTTCCTTAGCCATCGACCAGCTCTGTCGTTTCCGGGTACTCCACAGTGGGATGGTATCCACTGTATGGTGACCTTATGCTGACTGCTAAGTTCAGAAAGTAGTGTCCATAGAACTGGCAATTTCCCAGACAGGAGAGCCTCTATACGGATTTTGCATCTGTCAATATCACCACAGTTTGTGCACCATGGCTGGTATTTTGTAATTTCTCTGTTGCTATCTTGATTGCCTCGATTTCAGCATCATAGTTATGGCAGTACTTTAATGTTGGAACCCTGGCCGTGTCCCTAGTATTATTTGGGTATTCCATGTACACTCCCGCTCCTTCATTTCGAACAGCATTTTGTGCTGACCCGTCTGTGTAGACTCGGATCCAGAGATCCTGTCGGTATTTGTTATCAAGGAAGCTGAGAGTGACTGTTCTGCGCTGTACATTGTTCTGTTCTTCCTTGTCAAATATTCATCTCACTTTTGTCTCGATTTGTAGTGATAGTCTATGTTCATCTTCCCATGGGGTTCGCTCTGGAATAGTTGTCAGGGGGATACCAACTTGTATGCATAATTCTGTCTAAACGGGTTATGGACTGACCATAATCAAAGGGACAGAACAAAGTAAATTACTAGCAAGGAACAGAACAAAAATACAGTTATTCAAGGGATATTACTCAACGTAAAGTAAATTTATAATTTGATTCAGATAATAGTAGCATGTTTTTCTTATCTGTAAAAATGTTTTATAGTTATCAGCGTTAAATATATTCAAAAAAAGAAACTGGATAACAATGTGAGAAATCTTCTAGATGTAGGAGCTAATGATGGCTTGATCTTGCATCAGTAAATTTTTATAACTAACTTGTTGTATTTCTTAGCGAGATAACATTAAATATTTTTTTTTTTTTCTCAACATAATATGTGACATAGCTAAGACTTATTTTTGACCGTCCCTTTGCTTTGGGACGAAATTACAAATGTCATAAGTCGCAGTAAGTTTGCCTGATGGCGAACACTGATAATAGGGACAGCTAATCCACTCTCAAAGAGAAGAGCCAGGAATACTATTCGGAGGTTATAATATAAACAATATACGCTACGCAGATGGCACAGTATTTGTGGCGAATATGTGATGAATTATGTAATTCTGTATTTATTGCAATCCCAAAGAAATCAGGAGCCTTGGAATGTGATCAACATCGAACAATTAGTATAATGAGTCACATCACAATGCAAAGAGTGAGGAAGAAGATACAACCTGAAATAGGGGAAGACCAATGTGGGTTTGTAGAAGGCTAGGGTACAGTAAATGCTGTGTATATACTGAGAACCGTAATCGAAAGTTCTATAGAAGTAAAAAAAGATCTACACCTTTGCTTTATTGACTACACAAAGACTTTCGATAAAGTGAGACATGTCGACATGATAAGGATGCTTGAAGATCTACAAATTGATGGAAAAGAACTTAGACTTGTAAAAAAACAACAACATATATTGGAAACAACAAGCTGCTATCAGAATTGAGAACTATGTAGGTCAATATAAGCCTAGGTGATCAGAGAGGTGTGAGACAGGGATGTGTAATGTCTCCAGATCATGTTTTCCCTGTACAGTGAAAGTATTTTCAGAAATATTGAAGATATGGAAGGAATCAACATTGGGGGACGATGCATCAATAACATTAGATATGCAGATGATACAGTATTGATTGCAGACAATGAACAGGACCTGCAACATTTATTAGATGTGGTTGTTACACACAGTGAACAACTAGGGTTAGAATTAAATTGTAAAATGACACAGATTATGGTCGTCACTAGGAAGAACGAAATACCACAATGTAATATACAAGTAAATGGGAATATTCTTCAATAAGAGAATCGGTACAATTATCTCGGAACAGTAATAACATCTGATGGGAGATGCCTTGAAGAGATTAGAGCAAGAATCGCCATGGAAAAGTAGCCTTTAGCAAGATGAAAACCATACTGACCAATAAAAAGATGTCAATTGAAACCAGAAAAAGAGTGTTGAGGTGCTACATACAACCTGTTCTTTTATATGGATGTGAAGCTTGGCCAATAAGCAGTCAAGCTGAAAAACATCTGATGGCTGTAGAAATGTGGTTTCTGAGGGAAATGCAAAGAATACCATGGACAGCCAGAAAGACCAATGAACAAGTCCTCCAAGAAACAAATGAAAATCGTAAACTGATTAGAGACAGACGTAGACAGTCAAAATTTTTTGGGCATGTTATGAGAAGAAATGATTTGGAGAACTTGATGACAACTGGTAAGATCGAAGGGAACAGACCAAAGGGAAGACCTAGAAGCAAGTACCTGGATGGCTTGGCCTCGTGGCATGGTCGACACAGAAACACGGAACTGATCCACGACTCTGGTGATCGAGTGAGATGGCAGAACATGACCGTCCACGCTTACCGGCATGGCACATGATGGATGGAATGCAAAAGATCTACAACAGTTGTTGGACATTGTGGTAACAGAGAGTGCAAAGAGAGGACTATCCTTGAATATCAATAAAACAGTAACAATGGTGATATCTAAGAAGAAAGTGTCATCAAAATATGAAATACAAAGAAAAGGGAAAATTTTTCACTAAGTTGATAGTTTTACATACCTAAGGATATTTATAACATCTGATGGAAGATGCACAACAGAGATTAAGAGCAGAATATGGCAAGCAAAAGCTGCATTTCAGAAAATGAAAAATGAAGACTTTCTTATGCAATAAGTCACTTTTATTGAATATTAGAAAGAGATTGCCGAAGTGCTATATAGAACCTGTTTTGCTGTATGGCTGTAAATCTTGGAATACAAATGAACAAATTAGGAAGAGATTGGAAGCAACAGAGATGTGGTTCCTGGGATGAATGTTGCGAATTCCTTGGACTGCCAAAGTAACTTAACAATGACTGCCTGAAAGAGGCTAATGAAACTGGAACAATATATACAACAATAAGAAAGAGACAACAGCGTTCTTTGGTCATGTGATGAGGAGAGAGGCATTGGAGAACATCGTGATAACTGGAAAGATCGAGGGGAAGAGAGGCAGAGGTAGACCAAGAGAAATGATGCTGGATGGATTGAGACGGTGGCATAGAGGAATATCATCAGCAGAGTTGATCCAGAAATCTGGGGACCGAGATCTGCGGAGAAGCGTCATGAACGATTACGTCAGCTGGCATGGCACTTGATGAGGATGATGAGGGTGATGATGATGATGATGATGATGATGATGATGATGATGATGATGATGATTTGCTTCCTTGGTCACTTTCAGCATATATAAAGTATCATAACAACAGGCTAGCAATGCGTTGAATAATCATCACTTTTATGAACAATTCTGACTAAACCAGCTGTAGACTGACCACAACCAAAGGAACACAACACATTAATTTACCAGTAAGGGACATAACAAAAACAGTTATTCAAGGGACATTCCATCCATCCATCATGTGCCATGCCGATAAGCGTGGGCGTTCATATTTTGCCATTTCACTCGATCACCAGAGTCATGGATCAGCTCCTTGTTCCTGTGTCGACCATGCCACGTGGCCAAGCCATCCAGGTATTCACTTCTCTCTCGGTCTTCCCCTTGGTCTCTTCCCTTCGATCTTGCCAGTTGTCACCAAGTTCTCCAAGTCATTTCTTCTCATAACATGCCCAAAAAAATTTGACTCAAGGGACATTATACTCAAATTAAAATAATTTTATTATTTGATTGAAATCATAGTAGCATTTTTTCTTATCTGTGGTAAAACTTTGTAGTTATTAGCGAAAGGTATATTCAAAATACAACAATGGATAACACCTTAAGAAATCTTACATATTTAGGAGAAACTAAACTATTTCACTGGGGAATAACATTAACATTGAATGTCTGTTTTCTTAACATACCATAAGTATTCTAGTACGTAAGCTGTTACCATTATTTTTGACCGTCCCTTTGAGGCAAATGGGAGCTTTATGGAACCCCGTCCAGGAAATCCCGCATTATATACATCTGAACATTACAGGGGTCACCAAAAACACTCACAAAAGTCTGGTAACCTTGCCCAGCAGGGGAAGTGCGTGTCTTGTGTGTAACATGGACGATCATTGGTCCAACAAATGCCCAGCAAAATAAACAAACCGGGTGTGGCACAAGAAGATCTAATAAATTTTCCCACCTCTGAGAAGACAGGGACCAGCACAATATCAACAAACGAACAGCAGGGAAAACAAGGTGAAGAACAGCCCAAACAACAAGAACGGCAACAAATGGATACGCCAACAGACAACAAAGAAAACTACCTCCTGGAAACACAAACAGAAGAACTTTATACAACTGTCATTAGTTCCAAAAACATAAAAAGACAACTACGAGGATCAAGTCCAAACTCAGCAAGCAGTACTAAGGAAGAAGAAGAAGAAAACTCACCAACCAAATCAACGCCAAAAAAGAAGGAAAGACAAACCGAAAATACTGACGAAACTACCAACAACGACACCGTAGATGATAAAACTGAATCAGAATTGATATCTATGCACATTACTGACACTGACACTGACACTGACATCGAAGAGGATGGCCTACTGTTTTAACATCTACAATCAGATCAAGTCTGCATCAAGACAACAAGAATTAATAACTGTCTCAACTAGACAACCTCGTTTGTCTCTGATTTCTTATTACTGTTAGTCAGACATATCAGTTAGACATATCATTTGCTTGTTTTGTATTGATTAATTTATGATGACAAATGATATTATTATTATTAGTCTGAACATATCAGGTTTACGCACAAAACAAACACACATCGTCACACTCATGTACAAATACAAACCCGACTTCATTCTCCTCCATCCATCCATCCATCATGTGCCATGCCGATAAGTGTGGGCGGTCATGTTCTGCCATCTCACTCCACCACCAGAGTCGTGGATCAGGTCGTGGATCATTCTCCTACAAGAAACAAACATATGCGATTACAATCACACTAAACAAATCACTACATATTTAGGCCTCAGACACTCTTGCTTCAGTCACTGCAATACAACACACATAACGGTTTTATTCAATCTCATTCTATAAACAAATACGTTACCATTCACTCTGTACACAGCAATACAAATACTTTTCTATTCACTCTGTACACAGCAATACAAATACTTTTCCATTCACTCAGTACACAGCAATACACTATTTTTCCACTCACTCCGTACACAGCAATACAAATACTTTACCATTCACTTAGTTCATAGCAATACAACATCCTTTTTAAACTCACTCTGCACACAGCAATACAAATATTTCCCCATTCACTTTGTACGCAGCAATACAAATGCTTTATAAATCTGTACACAGCAATACAACATACTTTACCATTCACTCTGTTGAACAATAAAAAGTACTTTTTCCATTAACTATGTACACATCAATACAAACAATGTAATTTTACCATTAACTGTGCACACAACAGTGCAACAAATGTAATTTTACCATTAACTATGTAAACAGCAATACAACAAATGTAACTTTTCCATTTACTATGTACACACCATTGCAACAAATGTAATTTTTCCAGAAACTATATACACAGCAACACAACAAATAGAACTTTTCTATTCAATGTGCACACAGCATTGCAATTTTCTTTTTAACTTTTCCATTCACTATGTACACAGGAGTGCATTATGTGTAAATTTTTCATCCACAAAGTACTTAGAAACATACAACTTGTCCATTCACTATGTACACATGAATACAAGATACACAACTTGTCCATTCACTATGTACACATGAATACAAGATACACAACTTGTCCATTCACTATGTTCACATGAATACAAGATACACAACTTGTCCATTCACTATGTACACATGAATACAACATCGGCAGTAAAATGGGCCGGGGAGATATTGACCCCCTCACCCAGGGAGGGCTGATTGGTCCATACAAATATGGGCTTAGCACCATATACCTAATACAAATCATGGCGTGGGAGAAGAGCCCTTTACCTTACCTCTTACCTGAAATGGCAGCCGAAATAGCTCAGCTGGGAGAGCTTTAGACTTAAGATATAAAGGTACCTGATTCAATCCCGTGTTTCGGCAATCTGGCGACAGCCATACATTTTAGGGACTTTCCGAGGCGAAGTGGTCAAGCCGTCTGCTTCGCGCTCTGAAGGATGTGGGTTCGATTCCGGGCTACTTCTTTCAGTTCATGAGTGCATATTTCTTGGAGACTCCTGGAGGTCGTCGCTGGAGCTATGGAGTTTGTGATTTGTGTGACGCTTTTGGCAGGCCACCCTGCGGAAAGAGTCCAAACCATACGGGATAAAACCCGGTGCAATGAAATTGATTCTCTCGACTTTTAAGACTTTTGTTTTTACATGATGATGATGACGATAAGCTGTAAGAGTGTGTGGAACTGACAAAGGGCCAATCAAAGATCATCTACCAGCACGTGGACCGTCTTGACAGACGATAGTTTGGTACATTGTGCTTCAAAAGAGGCATAACAGCTACAACCCACAGTAGCAGACCAGCAAATCAGGTTTTCATTTGGAATTTGGTGCATGACAAAAAGTGGGGTGGTCATTTTTAAACTGTGCCTTATGATGTCACCATGTTTATCTGCACCGTTATGTCACATGCTTAACACTGTTGACACCCTTAACAACAATATTGAGAGGTTACGAAACAATGGCATGGTTATCATAATTTCTATCCCACTTTTAAGGTTTTCGTTTTCATCCCCCCATGTAGTAAGACTATATTTCTTAATAAATCTGTATGTATATGTATTTTTAGTTTTCTGTTGATTTTTAATCTCCAGTTCAGAGGGCCTCGACACTCAGGCGGCAGAATGACATGACATTTTATTTTGAGGTTTCAGCAGGCGAGCAAATAAATGTTGCAGAACTGCGGATTTTCAAAGAAATATCTCCAGCGTTTGCCCAAGGAAGCTTCGCCATCAACCTCTATATTATCAAACCTGGACTGGACAGAAGGTAAGGATTCCTATTATGTGTTTTACTCTTTCCCTGACATCTTTATCCCTTGATCATTGACTGTAACTCTTAATATACCTCATCTCATCTCATCTCATCTCATCATGTTCCTCTTGTACCTTGCGGTGTCGAGGTGAAGTATAAACATCGTGAGAGTGCCCGATTATGGGCTTCATGTATCGATATTCCCATGGACTCTGCTATTCTCTCCGTCCAACGTTTACGTGGTCGGCCTCTTCCTCTGTTTCCATCTGGTCTGTACATCATTGCTTGTTGTGGTATGCTATTGAATGGTAACCTACTTGCATGGCCAAACCATTTGACTTGCTGCTTTCTAATAAAATCTAGTGCTGCTATAACCCCCACTTTAGTCCTGATTTCTTCATTTCTGATCTTATCTCTTCTTGATACGTTGAGTATTCTTCTCAGGAATCTCATTTCTGTTGTTGTGATTTTAATTTTCTCTTTTTCTGTCATTGTCCAGGTTTGGCATTGGTAGCATAGATTTGGTAGTTGGGAGTCTCTGTGGCGAAGAGCTTTCCACCTCTAAGACTTGCTGCTTTCTAATAAAATCTAGTGCTGCTATAACTCCCACTTTAGTACTGATTTCTTCATTTCTGATCTTATCTCTTCTTGATACGTTGAGTATTCTTCTCAGGAATCTCATTTCTGTTGTTGTGATTTTAATTTTCTCTTTTTCTGTCATTGTCCAGGTTTGGCATTGGTAGCATAGATTTGGTAGTTGGGAGTCTCTGTGGCGAAGTGGTCAAGCCGTTTGACTCGTGCTCCGAAGGTCGTGGGTTCGATTCCCGGCCGCGTCCTTCGGTTTACGAGTTAAATGTTTCGGAGACTCCTGTGGGTCGTCGCTAAAAGCTACGGAGTTCGTGCTTTGTGCAACGCTTTCCGTGCTGCGGAAAGAGACCGAGCCATATGGGATAAAACCCGGTGCAATGAAGTCGACCCTGTCGACTTTTAAGCGACTTGTTTTATTTGGTAGGAAGATTGTGTTGTAAATATATCACGCACTCTAAAGGCAGCACTGCTTGGACTGTCAGAAATCCTAAAAGGTTGGAATGCAGTTTATCTTATCGCGTTACAACATAATCTGGAAATTTAAAAAAAAGATTTAGAAGGCCGGAGGATTAACTTTATTGTGCCGGGATTGATCCCATACGGCTCAGACTCTGTCCGCAGAGTGGCCTGCTGAAAGTATCGCATAAAGTACAAACTCCGTAGCTCTAGCGATGACCCCCCAGGATTCTCAATGAAAATTACACTCATGAAAAGAATGTCATAGCCCAGAATTGAATTCACACCTTCTGTGTGTGAGGCATGCGGTATAACCATTTTACCACAGTGACTCTCAACTGAAAATTAAAAGACTGAATAATTGGCACAGGAAGATGGAAGACACTCTCAGCCTGATATAGATATAACCTATGATGAACCCAAGGGGTTTAAAAAATATTGGCACAGGAAGATGGAAGACACCCCCCCCCCAGCCTGACATAGATATAACCTATGATGAGCCCAAGATCCTTAAAAGCATTGGCACAGAAAGATGGAAGACACTCTGGGCCTGATATAGATATAACCTATGATGAGCCCAAGAGGTTTAACAATATTGGCACAGGGAGATGGAAGACACTCTGGGCCTGATATAGATATAACCTATGATGAGCCCAAGAGGTTTAACAATATTGGCAAAGGAAGATGGAAGACACCCGCAGCCTGACAAAGATATAACCTATGATGAGCGCAAGAGGGATATAAAAAAATGACACAGGATGATGGAAGACTCTTTCAGCCTGATATAGATATAACCTATGATGAGGCCAAGAGGTTTATAAAAAGCACTTTTAGAACCAAGTGGGAATCAGAACATATCTAGTTCAGAAGAAAAGTTAGATCATCAGTGCTTGGAGAGAATGGTGCTGCAGGGAGTGACTAGAGGATCTGGCCAACACTCAGGACTCCGAGGAAAGACCAGACGGACATATAATCAGACTGCTACTGGTACCATTAATATTGGGACTTTTCGCCGGCTGTTGAAGATGAGGGCGGAACAAATATGGGAATGTCCCGACAACTAAGATGTCGGTTCTTGACATAGCATTTTGACCAACAGAAAGATTATGTTTATTGCCAACTCGACTAGTGAAAAAGCAGCAATCTTCAGACTACACAGATCATGGCAGGCTGAAATCTCACTTGTTCAATAAAATAAAGACTAGAGACACTGTTGAATATAATGGTTGCATTGGTAAAATGATGGCTAAACATTGCAACATACGCAGAACAGAGACGCAGGTCAGCATGGCCGAATGGATAAGAACGTGTGTCATTAAACACCCGTTGTGCTGAAGCCGAGGTTAGGGGCTCAACCCCTACACCGGACAGCTGAACTAAAATGTTTACCTGTCGTCCTTGACTTGGGGACATACATTACAAGTGCCTCTGAAGACATAATGGGTTCACCTGATGGTGAGGGACACTGTTAATAGGGAAAGCTAACCCACACGCAAAATTCAGTTCATCACTACTGTAAATAATGTGTATGGACTACGCTTGAGTTCAAAGCGAGCGAGCGCAAACAAAACAACAGAATAGAGACAATTATTTTGGCCTACATCAGCTCCAGTCGAATACAGACTCTGTGAAGTTGTCAACAACCCCAAGTTGACTGCGACTTTCTGTACAAATATTCAGGCTGATGCAAAGTTTAGCTTCCTCTGACTTCCACAAACGTCCTAGTGCTATGAACGCTCTTCCCACTTTCATATTCTTATTTTACCTCGTAATATCTCTATCTGTTCGGTTTACATACAATGGTATGAGTGCCGGTTGTACAGAAAGCAATGGCAAACTACTGAACGTAAACTTGCCCAGGAATCACAAACAGCCAACAATGCTGGAGTTGACTGCTACGTCCTGTAAAGGATATGCAACTAACTAGCTACTTCCCAAATATATTTATGATTCGGCCCCTTTAAGCAAGGCTTCACAAAGGGAGATCAGTTATTTGCATGGTGTGGTCTCATTATCATTGTCTTTTTTCTATGTACCAGTTGTGAACTGGACACATGAAGTTCATCATCATTATGTGCCATGCCGATACTTGTACGTGGTCATGTTTCGCCATCTCACACGATCACCAGAGTCGTGGATCAGCTCTGTGTTCTTGTCTTAACCATACCACGGGGTCAAGCCATCCGGGTAATTACTTCCCTAGCCTTCCTCTCAGTTCTTGTCCTCTCAATCTTTCCAGTTGTCAACAAGTTCTTCAATTTATTTCTTTTCATAACATGTTCAGAAAATTGTGACTCTCTACGTCTAATTTTCTCTAATCAGATTACGATTTCGTTTCTTGTATGACCTGATCATTGGTTTTCTCTGTCTGTCCACGATATTCTTTTCATTTTCCCCAGAAACCACATTTCCACAGCTTTTAGATGTTTTTCAGCTTGTTTGCTCATCGTCCATGCTTCGCATCCATACAAAAGTACAGGTTCTATGTAGAACTTCAGCACTCTTTTTCTCGTTGCAGTTGGCATATTTTTATTGGTCAAGTATGTTTTCCATCTTGCTGAAAGGCTACCTTAGCAGAGGCGATTCTTGCTTCTAATCTTATCTAGGCACCTCCCATCAGATGTTATGATGTTACAATGTGGATATTCTTTGCTTCCTGTATAAACTTCGATAATATACAGGTGATAACAATATTGACTTTGTATGACTTCCACAGAGAGCGAATCCTTGACCTGGAAACAAGCCTCAAAGTTGAATGGAACACAAAAGGCTGGCTCACACTTAATGCCACTACAGCTGCTACAACCTGGACCACAATTCCACATCTAAATATGGGGATGTATCTCAGAGTTGTTGACTCTCAAGGTTGGACAACTTTCCTTCTTATTATTCCCACTCATTCATCTTCTGTTCTGTGATGCATAGATGCTTTGCATCTTTGTGTATTGTTTAGAATGATTTACACACACAGGATGAACGAAACTTTATTTTTAAAGGGTTCAGGATTGGGCATGCGGGCTAGATTAACATTCTGTCCTTCTTATTTCTCGTTTCATAGATTATTTCATTCATAAATCTCTTATTAGGTTAATCTTAAACAGCACCATTCATATATGCATTATAAGCAGACAGGAAAGTTGCAAAATTATTTCTACATAACTAATTAATTAGAATTATTATTCTGGTAATTGTAATTAAGCTATGGAGAAATATACCACAGAACAAGATAGAAGTAAAAGAAGAAGGAGCAGATGGCGAAGAAAAAGAAAAAGGAGCAGAGTGTGAAGAAGAAGAAGGGAACAAGATGATGGAGAAGGATAGGAGGTGAAGGTATATGACAAAAACTATGTTCTATATATATTAGAGTAAAGTCTCACTACACTTTGTATGTAGAACAAATATGATGATGTCACCGTGAAGCAATATGCAGCGAATGACGGTCGTCTGCTGGAGTAATTCTATGGGGTTTCTTGAAAGGAAATATTTACAAAAATAATGTACACACAATTGAGGACCTGAAAGAAGCAATCAGAATTGCCATTCAAGAAATAACAACAAACACGTTGCAGAAGGTATTTGACAATATGAAGAGATGTGTACAGTCATGTCTTGAAGCCCGTGGTGGACATTTCAAACACCTGTTATAATGAGTACTTTCCAGCTTCCCCAAAATAGCGTTAGACCATAGCAGTGACTATTATAACTAATTTAATGGAATATTTAGCACATTTTTTGATGACGTCATCAAATTTGTTCTACATACAAAATGTTGTGAGACATTACAAACACCCTCTATATGTAAATATATACAATTCTAAAAAAAAAATGCTTTCTCAAATGGGTCTGATCCTGGCACTTTTCAATCTAGAGACTGACAGTCCTAGCTTGAACCACTCCAATCCTCATCTATTAGATGTGTCCGTAAAAAATGACCCCAAGAGCATTAATTCTCGTGTTTGTATTTTCAGGAAGAATGCGGGATCCTAAAGATGTTGGAATTGTTGGAAGGAAGGGACCAGCAAATAAACAATCTTTCCTTGTGGCTTACATTAAGATGTCCAAGGAGACGGTGTCGAGTCTGCAGACCCGCATTAAGAAACGGTCGATAGATGCTGTTGACAAATCGTATGCTGAGAGTCCTTATTCTGCTCGTCCCAGCACTGGTATGTCACATGATTTGTCATCATTATTATGTCATCATCTTCCACTTTTGTCATCATCTTCCACTTTTGTCATCGCCTTCCACTTTTGTTATCATCTTCCACTTTTGCCATCATCTTCCACTTTTTCATCATCATCATCATCATCATCATCATCATCATCATCATCATCATCATCATCCTCATCATCATCATCATCATCACCACCACCACCACCACCATCATCATCATCACCACCACCACCATCACCACCACCACCACCATCATCATCATCATCATCATCATCTTCCACTTTTGCCATCATCTTCCACTTAGCTATCGTCTTCCACCTTTCCCACAATCTTCAACATCATCTTCCACTTTTGCCATCTTGGAGAGGAATAGTTGACAAACCCTTGCATGATAAGTGCTATTGGATGGTGTCATTTCATGTGATTGTACAATGTCTTTAATGTTGTCAATCCATTTTCTTCTCAGACATCCTCTTGCTCTCAAAATCAGCTCTTCTTTTGTGTAGCGCCAGTGCTGGTAACGTATGGTGTTACATTCTAATGAGATGGTCGAACCATTTGATCTTTTGCTGTTCAGTGTATATGTCGCACGATGTTGATCCCACTGTCTGTCTGGTACATCATTTCTTACTCGGTCTCGGATAGTTAAGCTGGCAGCTCTTCTCTGACATCTCATCCTGTGTGAACAAATTTTGCGTAAGTGTTATGTGTGTATGTTCATGTTTAACATATGTAGCATAGGGTTGGCGTGAAGATATTATTTATTATCTGTCATTTTGAGAAGATATTATTTATTATCTGTCATTTTGCTTACGGAGGTATATTTGGATGTTTCAGTATGGGCGATAATTGACATATAAGCGCACTTGTTGTTTGATATCGGATTTAGATTTCTCTGTCTATTCTGCTACCCTCTGTGATCATAAGAATTTATAATGATATTGTATCAGTAACATCAATCAATGATGTACTATCTCCAACTTAAAGGTCGACTGTAATGAGTTTCCAGTACCGTTTGTCCTGCATCATAATGGTGAATTAATATGTTTCTTCCATCCATATCTTGATGTTGTCCACCCATCTGTAATGTTGTCTTCCTCCTGCATGCTTCAACTCCAGAGGATTGAGGCAGATGCAACAAGAGCTGATAGTACTGTGAGCTGGTGCAAGATCATAGAGGATTGAGGGAGATACAACAAGAGCTGATAGTAACCAGTATTGTGACCTGGTGCACGATTGTAGAGAATTGAGGGAGATAGAACAAGAGCTGATAGTACTGTGAACTGGTGCAAGATCATAGAGGATTGAGGGAGGTGCAACAAGAGCTGATAGTACTGTGAACTGGTGCAAGATCATAGAGGATTGAGGGAGATACAACAAGAGCTGATAGTAACCAGTATTGTGACCTGGTGCAAGATTGTAGAGAATTGAGGGAGATAGAACAAGAGCTGATAGTACTGTGAACTGGTGCAAGATCATAGAGGATTGAGGGAGATACAACAAGAGCTGATAGTACTGTGAACTGGTGCAAGATCATAGAGGATTGAGGGAGGTGCAACAAGAGCTGATAGTAACCAGTACTGTGACCTGGTGCAAGATTGTAGAGAATTGAGGGAGATAGAACAAGAGCTGATAGTAACCAGTACTGTGAACTGGTGCAAGATCATAGAGGATTGAGGGAGATACAACAAGAGCTGATAGTACTGTGAACTGGTGCAAGATCATAGAGGACTGAGGGAGGTGCAACAAGAGCTGATAGTAACCAGTACTGTGACCTGGTGCAAGATTGTAGAGAATTGAGGGAGATAGAACAAGAGCTGATAGTAACCAGTACTGTGAACTGGTGCAAGATCATAGAGGATTGAGGGAGATACAACAAGAGCTGATAGTACTGTGAACTGGTGCAAGATCATAGAGGACTGAGGGAGGTGCAACAAGAGCTGATAGTAACCAGTACTGTGACCTGGTGCAAGATTGTAGAGAATTGAGGGAGATAGAACAAGAGCTGATAGTACTGTGAACTGGTGCAAGATCATAGAGGATTGAGGGAGGTGCAACAAGAGCTGATAGTACCCAGTACTGTGAACTGGTGCAAGACCATAGAGGATTGAGGGAGGTGCAACAAGAGCTGATAGTACCCAGTACTGTGAACTGGTGTAAGATCATAAATGACTGAGGAAGATGCAACAAGTGCTGATAGTACGGTGAACTGGTGCAAGATCATAGAGGATTGAGGGAGATGCAACAACAGCTGATAGTATGAATAATCCATTATGCATGTAAAGTACGAAGCTGGAATTTGAAAGCACAGTAAAACAAATAAATACAGTCTTGTTTCAGCAACTTTCCTAATGTCTTCCTCAGACTACAACACACTTTTTACGTTGCTGGAAATGATTGGAAAGCTAAACAAAGAATAAGCACCTGTTATTTGCTGATAAAAGCAACATAAAGACTATAACTATGGAAGATGATCATTTATTTATATGTTATGTTATATTATGCTATGTCAGTACCAATATATGTTATTTGTCTTTTCAGAGTCATCAACGTCACAAGACAAGTGCCAGAGACATAAACTTTATATCAATTTCAGGGATATTGGTTTTGATCCCAAGGTAAGTTGACTTGTCTGTCTGCTAGTCTGTGTGTGTCCCAACTGAACAACCATGAATGTAAACAAATATGGCGACAAAAGATCTGCATGGCCAAAATAATAAGAGTTTTCGTTTTTAATCTTCAGATGTGCTGATGCTGATGTAACGGGTTCAACCCCATACACCAGTTAAGTTGAAATAAAATGTTGACTTCTCATCCTTGACTGGGGATGTAAATTACAAGTACCTGAAGTCAGAGTGGGTTTGTCTGATGGCGAGGGACACTGGTAACAGCAACAGCTAATCCACAAGCAAGATTAAGTCCTGCACACCAGAATTAGAAGCACATGCATGGATCTACGCTTTGAGTTCAAAGCGAGTGAAGGCAAACAATGGCATCAACCAACTTCATTACACCGACAGCTTTATGGGGATATGAGTCTGTCAGTGTACGGGGATATTATCAGCCTGAAACTGTACAGGGATGTCATTATCCTGAAACTGTACATGAATGTCATTATCGTGAAACTACAGGGATATCATTATGCTGAAACTGTACAGGGATATCATTATGCTGAAACTGTACAGGGATATCATTATCCTGAAACTACAGGGATATCATTATGCTGAAACTGTACAGGGATATCATTATGCTGAAACTGTACAGGGATATCATTAGATTGAAACTGTACAGGGATATTATGAACCTGAAACTGTACAGGAATATCATTATCCTGAAACTATACTGGGATATCATTATCCTGAAACTGTACAGGAATATCATTATCCTGAAACTGTACAGGAATATCATTATCCTGAAACTGTATAGGGGTATTATGAACCTGAAACTAACCACTGTTTTGACTAGAGACACTAGCATGGAGGTCTGAGTGCCAACCAAGAAGCAGGAGGAGAAGAGTCTTTGCTAGTAACCACATCTTGATAAGTCGGGCGCCATCACGTAGATAGACACCCAGGTTGACCCAGCCTAAAATTGTACCAGGAAATGTCGTGGAAAGGAAAGGCGACCGCTTTGGTCTGACCACATGACCCACTTTGTGCTGATTCGTCTATATGGTATCACCAATGCGACGCTTAAGGAAAGAACTAGATACCAGCGCATTCGGGGCCATATCGATTGACGGATGGCAGTCGCAGCGGTCGGGCAAATTTTGAGCATAGCCCTGATGAGTGACGTTGTGATATTCTAGTGTGATAATTTGGTCGCGTCTAGCTTGAGCCGCGTGGTCAGTGATTACACACCCGCCTGTTATCCGGAGTTCGATCCCGAGTAAACTCAGGGATTTACACAACTGACGAGCTCAAACGAGAGCGAAACTCGAGTCTAGGGCTTCCAATCAGACGTAGACAAGGCCTAAGGTACGTACCAGAATACGATCAGCGTTGCCAGTAGCGGGTTGTGCTCAATATTTAAACCTCACATCCCGAAACAACCAAATAAATCAGAACAATAAGTGTGAAACTAGTGCAATATGCCCAGTGCATCCAAAGGCATGAATACTGAACTATAACCTCAGTAATTTAGAAGTGGGTGGGGACAAATATTTGCATCAACTGGAAATCAAACCTGGATCATCCATGCAGCAAGCGAGTATTCTGAAGAAAATAAAAAAAACAAAAAAACGATGCATCTTTCTTATGGAATAGCGAAAAATGCTTTCAGCGTCATGAAATCAGTATTAACATCTAGAGAGATTAACAGCGCATCGAAAATGAGAATTGTCAAATGTTATGCTTATATACTCAACACTTGGCGCGGAAGCCTGGACATTGAACAAGCAATTACCGGGAAGGTTAACCCGGTCAACAAATGCCCGCAGAAGTCGGATGTGTCGGCCTAACGGCGCAAGAACGCAGCTCTGCTGTAAACAGGCACAACGCAATCACGTCCGAAAAAAAAAACAAAAAAAAACTCCGGATGAACGCAGAAGAAGAAGAATAAGAACAAGTAATTACGAAGTCGAATAGAGTCCCTGAAGATGTGGATATACAGAACAATATGTCGTATTTCATGAAAACAAAAACAATCAAATACAGAGTTTCTAGAAAAACTGGGAATGAAAAGAGAGTTGATGAAAGAAATAAAAAAGAGGCAAGTGAAATATTTCGGGCATGTTAAAAGACACAACACTTTTATATAAACCATACTGGAGGGCAAGGTTGAAGGCAAGCAAGCAAGAGGAGGACAACGATACAAGTGGGAAGATAACATGAAGAGATGGACGAACAGCAATCTGACAGAATGTACAGTCAGGGCGAGCGATACACAGTGTTGGAGATCCATTGCAGCCAACCTTCATTGTGAAGACAGCATCTGATTGATTGACCTTTCTTAATAGTTCGCCTACCATCAATGGTTACACTATGCATTTGAATGTTTAAAATATTGCCATTACTTACTGCTAGGTTCAAATGTACAAACACTACATTGTTCTACTTGAACATTATTGTTTAAAAAGACTAAAATTGTGTGTGTGTGTCCACCAGTGAGACAGTAGCTAACATAAACAATGACAGCAGTAATGTCTCAGTGATCAACTAATAAACATCTACAATGACAGCAGTGCTGCATCAGTACCAATATATCTTATTTGTTTTTTCAGCAACATCAACTTCACAAGACAAGTATTGTTGTATTTATCAGGTCTTCTTAGCTTAAGTGAATAACCCATGATTTTTACTCTGGTTATTGTTGGTCATTTGGTAATAAATGTAGAAAAATTTGAGTTATTAACATAGAACAATTTGAGTTATTAACATAGAACAATTTGAGTTATTAACATAGAACAATTTGCGTTATTGACATAGAACAATTTGCGTTATTGACATAGAGCAATTCGAGCTGTTAACATAGACAAATTCGAATTATTAGCATAGAACAATTGAACTATTAACATAAAACAATTCAAGCTATTAACACAGAACAATTCAAGTTATTAACAAAGAACAAATCGAGCTATTAGCATAGAACAATTTGAGTTATTAATAGAACAATTTGAGTTATTGATATAGAACAAATGGAGTTATTAACAGAACAAATTGAGTTAACAGAACAATTCGAGTTATTAGCATAGAACATTTCGAGTTATTAACATAGAACAATTCCAGTATACTATGCCAATTGAACTTCTTCTGTCCTCTATCTCCTCATTGGAGCATAAGGCTCTCAATTAACTCAGTACAAGCCATGCTGTCTTTTGCTGTCTCCTGTAGCTTCCCATGTTATTCATCTCTTTCTCATGTTCTCACCTCCATGCATTTTTAGGTCTAGCTCTATTGTATGTGTCCTGTGGGATTCAGAGAAAGGACTGTTTAGTTATACTGCTATCAGGTTTCTTCAGTGTATGTCCTATCCAGCACCAGTGCTTGCTTGTCCCTCATCTCTTGATACGCGGGAATCTGTCTAGTTTTGTCCCTAAGCTATGAATTACTGATTCTGTCATGCCAGTTTAATATTTCTGTTCTGCACATCTTGTATTTATTTAGAATGTACTGAGGAAATCATATAATTTTTTGGGAGGTCGTTCGTTCACTTTGAACGCAAGTGTAGTTCACATATGTGCTATTGCCATCAGGCGAACCCACTCTGATTTATGTGGTACTTGTAATTTACATCCCCAAGTCAAGGACGAGAAGTTAATATTCTAGTCCAAACTGACCGGTGTAGGTGTTGAACCAGATACCTCAGCGTTAGCAAGTAATCTTATCCGTTTGGCCATGCCGATCCTAAATCATGCAATGTATTTGCCTTTGGTTTTAAACGATATATATATATAGACAGACAGACAGACAGACAGACGGACAGACATACAGACAGACAGACATGCCAGCAGGCAGGCAGGCATGCAGGCAGACAGACAGATAGTCCATGTAAAACTAATACACCTGTGATGTTGTTGTCTGACCCATTCGACAGCTGCTGTGGCCATATTTCAGTGAACGAGTTATCATCATTTTTGTTTGTTTGGTTTTGTTTTGTTTCGCATATCCTTTACAGGACATCGCTGTCAACACCAGCATTTTACCGCTGGTATTGATTTCTTGGCAAGATTACGCCCAGTAGTTTGACATTGCTTTCTGAGCGGCCGGCTAACTTATCCTGTAAGTCACCAACGCGACGAGAACCGCTACCAATTCCCTCGTGCTGCGTTACCCTACGTGGATAAACGGGATTACAGAGAAAGTCGTTTAACACCTAGGCCAGGCAGACCGGCTATCATCGATTAGTTAGCATAATTTAGTGGCAAAGTAGCCGATAGGTTATGACCTTCACCTGTGGATTATGCAGGCCTTGTTGGGTTCACGGTGTATCCATTTTTATAAAATAGAAAAAGTGTGGAAAACACCGCCTGATCCCGGGGTAATGAATTACACATCTAACCTTTCAGATATATGCCAGAGACTTGAAGGGCCCGTGCCTCGAGCTAAAAATCCTTCTGCAGTTGGAAATAAACAACATCTGGTTGAATAAACCACTGCCCACGATCAGTTTTTAAAATAAGATACCCACAAAAGGAATATTTATAACATGTATAATAACTGGTATCATTGTCACTGCTACGGATTTCGTGCACTGTTCTGTTATTCTCCTTGTGTGATATACGGAAAGAGACTATTTGTGGAGATACCCATGTGCAATGAAAGTGACCCTTAACCAGAAGAAAGCCAACCAAATTAGTGTAAGTTATTCTACATATTAATTTTCATAGTCTCACATTTTTCCGTTCTATTTTCAGTTTCTGATTTCACCGGACGGATATTCGGCTTTCTACTGTTCCGGCAAGTGCTTATTTCCCCTGGACAAGGGCATGAATGCAAGTAACCACGCAATTGTTCAAGCGCTTATCCATCTAATGAACCCGGAGTTAGTCCCTATGCCATGCTGTTCGCCGGATCAGTATGGATCAATACCATTTCTATATTTTGATAGCAATAATACACTTATAATAAGAAACCTTTCAAATATGGTGGTCAAGAGCTGTGGATGTTTTTAGACAGCTTTACAAAATGACTTATTTTCTGCCCTAGTTGTGCGGGGGGAATGAACAGGCTGATAGGCTGGCAGGGAGTGCACCTCTCGGTGGTAGATTACCTATGGACAGGGGAGACATGGCCGGGCACCTGTAGGACCAGGTGGAGAGAGCGGCAGAACTGACTGAGAAGCCCGTATGTGGATAGGATGGTATAGTGGGGGATCGGCGGGGATTCTGGACGAATCTCAAAACTGAGAGGGAAGGTCAGGAGAAATTTCACTCAAATGGCGTTTGGAACGATTAGCAGTATGACTCTTCGCTGGCTGTTGAACGACGGGACAGAGCACGCCCTGAGTGCAGTGATCTCGCTTCGTAGCTAATACCTCATACACAATTATTGCTACAAGAAGGCTTCGGGTGGAGGAGCACAATTGGAAGGGTACAAGCCTTATCCTGGTGCAAGGAAATGCAACCTAAAGATTAAATTTCGTGACAGGGCAGACACGGCCCTACGATTTGGTTGGCAACTGGTCTACTATCGAAGCTCCGACAGGCGGACATTTGCAGCATTGCTTTGCTGATCCAGCAGCTTCTGCAGCTTGTCTTGTTCCAGGTTTATTGGTGTTACCTTTCCTCTGGAGTATACTAGGCAGCTCAGGCTTTGTTCTATGGAGAGGTATAACTCCATCCCTGTTTTAACCACTATGGGTTGTAGTTATTATCCCTTGATTTGAAACACAGTGTAACAAAGTATCATCTGTCAAGACGGCAAGGTGCCAGAGTTACAAGAAACAGTGTTGCAGCAAAATGTCTTCATCAGCAAAAAAAAAAAACAAAAAAAACAAACAAAAAAAACAAAAAAAAAAAAAAAAAAAACAAACAAACAAAACACAACACACACAAGATTACCATACTATGGTAATTTATATAAAGATATAATATTATGAAACCATGTGAAATCAACATAAGCAAGCAGAATGGAATAAAATATGTGGATGACCTAACTATTATGTTATATGGATATCCTGACAACGATGCTATATGGATGCCCGAATATTATAATATTATATTGCCCTGACTATTAATGTTATGTGGATGCCATGACTATTATGTTATAGGGATATCCTTACTATTATGCTATCGTAATGCACTGGCTATGATGATACATGCATGCCCTGAATATTATGTTATATGTATATAGTTACTATTATGCTGTTGGAATGCCCTGGTTAGTATGATACATGCATGCCCTGATTATTACAGTAAATGGATTTCCCTGACTATTATGTTATGTGGACGCCCTGACTATTATGTTATATGCATTTCCTGACTGTTATGTTTTCTGGATGCCCTATTATTATGATATAGTAAAGCTCTTACTATTATGGATGCCCTAACTATTCTGTTAAATGGATACCCTGACTATTATGTTTATGGATATCCTGACTATTATGTTACATCAGTGGTTCTCAACTGGTGGGCAATTCCCCCCCCCCCCGGGGGGAATTTTAGGGTTTCCCGGGGGGGGGGGGGGACTTGGTATTGCTTTTCCCTCCATACTTTGCGGTTCTGTATATCTAGCTCTTCTGAAATTCGTTTTATAACGTAATTAGGCATTCAAATCACGTTTTATGTAGACGTCTAGACTTGTTCTAGTATGTGTTATTAAATTTATCTTCCAATTTTTTTTACGTGTACTGTGTAGGGGCGGGAGGAGGAGGAAATTTATAGGGAGGAAATACGAAGGGGGGGGGGTGACATTCTGAACATATGGTGAAGAGGTGCATTGGACAATAAAAAGGTTGAGAACCACTGTGTTAAATGGATATCCTGAATATTATGTTATATGGATGTCCTACTATTACGCTATTGTAATGCCCTGACTATTGTGTTATATTCATGTCCTACTATTATTATATATGGGATAATTGCTTGAGCTCTGGAAAGAACATGCACCAATTAGTTTGAGGTTATCATAGAGACTTTCCCCCTGACCTAATACTGAAGTACTGTCTTCATGTGGACTTTTCCAGAGCTCTCCTTCCCTTCTCCAAGCTGAGAAACCAGTGGTGCGTATGAGATCGATACTAGAATTTCTGCGGAGAGGAATATTTCGATGTAACCGGGTCACGAGTCAGCTTAGCCCAAGGTTAACAACAGACCCTAGCCCAGTGACCAGAGAAAATATTGACTGGCACCTTGCCGTCACAATAGACAATAGTTTTGTAAAGTTGAGTTGTACCCCTCCATCGCCCAAAGCCTGGGCTGAATTTAGAGACTATATGTTGCCAATACAGCATATTCCCTAGTTTACTCCATTTGAAACAAGACTGGCGCTATAATTGTATAACAGTTGTGGAAATAAATATGTTTTATGTTTAAGTAATGTAGTTGTTAATTTGTCCAGTGTGTGTACAAATATATACATGCATATACACATGTACGCATGCACGCATACATGCACGCATATGCGCAATGCACACACACACACAGAGAGAGAGAGAGAGAGAGAGAGAGAGAGAGAGAGAGAGAGAGAGAGAGAGAGAGAGAGAGAGAGAGAGAGAGAGTTTGTCACATTAGAGACACAAGCATCCAGACACACTGACAGCGACATGCAGATAGACACAGAAACAAACACACAAGCTCGCGCACTCAAACACACATGCTCGCACACACAAACAGCATATATATTTGCAGTGAATAACTTGTATTTATAACTTGTAACAGGACGGGGTGGGTTCCTCGTCACCTGTCGTTATTTCTGGGGTCTAGTGTAATGTACTTGCGTCCCACTTTTTATTGAATATCGTCCTACCTGAGGCAATGAGCAAAAGACTACCTACTCTTAAGATACTGTCTCTATCTACTTTTTGACATATCCAAGGAAATGACCCAACTCTTCTTCAACGAAGACACAAACACATATACACAGACACAGACAGACATACACACAGACACACAGTGGGCATTTACAGCCCGTTCACCGGGCCGAACCGTTCAAGAATCCAGTGGTGCCCACTCTATGACCACGAGCAGCATGACGATGGAGGTGATGGCAGTTACACAGGCTTTCATATGGCTGGAATCACAGCATTATAGTTTATACCAACGTGTGTGTACTAATTGATTCAATGAGCATGATTCAGAAGGTCGAAGCTGGGTCTGTACGTAGACAGTGGACTGAGTCGCTGCGGAAGTCTGTTGTCCGTAAAGTCACCTTCATCTTCGTCCCGGGACATGCAGGAGTCGAGGGAAATGAACGAGCTGATAAACTGGCTGGCTCTGCACCCCCTGTAGATGGCCAGCCCATGGATCGTGCCGATGTTATTAACGTCCTCAAAGATATGGCGAGAACAGAGGACTTTGACGTCAGTGAATCCACATCGCTGTCCAGGATGAAAGACCTGGGAGTAAGAATCGGCACGGCCAGACGCGAGAGGTACATCGGGAAAACAAGGCGCCTCGTCAACCAACACAGAACTGGCACTATTAGCCACTGGACGCTGATGCATATGCTGGGGGGAGGATCTGAGCACCTATGGACATGTCCGGAGTGCAATGAAGATACCCCAACTGATAACTGATAACTGATAACTGATAACAGATACACACACACAGACACGGTGTGTAAAACAGCATACCTCATTAAATTAGACTTAGTAGCTAAAAATCCCAATGCCTGCCTTTATCTTGAGCAAGACAGCTCAAAATTCGTCCGTTGACAATCTTTACAAATAAAAATATTCAAGCCTGCCTGAATTCTGAAATAATATTCTAGCCACATACAAATAGATAATATGACCATTAAAATAGCGGAAACATACAAATACCCGGGTACAATCTTCAACTGCTCCAACATCATAAGGGAAGAAATACAAACTAGAATCAATTCTGGAAATAAGATATCCTATGCACTACAACATCTACTAAAATCAAAGGCGCTATCTCGTAACACCAAGATCACAATGTACAAAACACTGATCAGACCAGTTGTGCTGTATGGCTCTGAAACCTGGAGTACAACGAAAGGAGACGAAGCCTTGCTACAAACCTTTGAGAACAAAGTTTTAAGACGCATCTGTGGACCCATTAGGGATACACAAAGTGGAGAGTGGAAAAGAAGAAGTAACAAAGACATTCATGATCTGTTTAAGTCCCCGCTAATCACTGGTATCATGAAGGCTAATAGACTACAATAGCTGGGGCATATAGAAAGAATGGAAGATAATAGGGAAACAAAACTCGCTTACACTCAGGAAATAAATGACCGTAGACCCCGAGGTAGACCAAGAAGACGGTGGAGAGATAATATATATACAGACCTACAAGCACTTGGAATCAACGACTGGCAAGAGAAGGTCAACCAGAGAGACGAATGGAGGCCGATTGTATCTGCAGCAAAGAACCTCAATGGCTCGGAACGCCGAAGAAGAAGAAGAAGCAGAGAAGAAGAAGAAGAAGAAGAAGAAGAAGAAGAAGAAGAAGAAGAAGAAGAAGAAGAAGAAGAAGAAGAAGAAGAAGAAGAAGAAGAAGTGGAAGAAGAAGAAGCCTGCCTTTATGATCCGCGGGTAATGGACCCGAAGGTTAACATTTTCTGACTAGGCAAAAAATAGATTCCACATTCATTAATCATTAGGTGCATGTTAAAAATTGCACAGTGCAGTAATTAAAGTGTCATTACTGTCTCTAGTACCTTACGGTGTAATACAGAAAGGTCTTGAGCCTGAGGACAGTTCGAAAATGGATACAGGACATGGCAGACACATTAGCTCGACAGTGCATGAGGCGGGAGAATTGGCGGGAGATCAAGAGGCTTTTCAATGCCTCGTGTTGAGAGCGATGTTCTACAAAGGACCTGATATATATGAGAGACAGAGAGAGTGACAGAGAGAGAGAGAGAGAGAGAGAGAGAGAGAGAGAGAGAGAGAGAGAGAGAGAGAGAGAGAGAGAGAGTGAGAGGAAGAGGGAATGAGAGAGGAAGAGAGAGACTGAGAGAGAGAGAGGGAGGAAGAGTGAGAGAGAGGACAGACAGAGAGGAGTGAGAGAGAGCGAGAGAGAGCGAGATAGAGAATGTGTGTGAGAGAGGCAGGGAGTGAGAGGAAGAGGGGGTGAGAGAGGAAGAGAGAGACAGAGAGAGAGAGAGAGAGAGAGAGAGGGAGGGAGAGTGAGAGAGAGAGAGGACAGAGAGAGGAGTGAGAGAAATTACCTAGAGGTTAACAAATGCTCTCCATTCGAACAATACCAGAGACTGTGTTTTAATTGTTGCAGCTAACGTATTATTCATTTATTCTCTTCCTATGATATGATATATAACCTATAACTCTGCACTTTCTCCAGCACTTGGCCATAGAAAGGGCTTGAAAGCAACGGAGATATATTTCCTGAGACAAATGTTGCGAATACCTTCGTCTGCCACAATAACTTCTTTTTCTTCTTCTTCTTCTTCTTCTTCTTCTTCTTCTTCTTCTTCTTCTTCTTCTTCTTCTTCTTCTTCTTCTTCTTCTTCTTCTTCTTCTTCTTCTTCTTCTTCTTCTTCTTCTTCTTCATCTTCTTCTTCTTCTTCTTCTTCTTCTTCTTCTTCTTCTTCTTCTTCTTCTTCTTCTTCTTCTTCTTCTTCTTCTTCTTCTTCTTCTTCTTCTTCTTCTTCTTCTTCTCTTCTTCTTCTCCTCCTCCTCATCCTCATCCTCCTCCTCCTCCTTCTTCTTCTTCTTCTTCTTCTTCTTCTTCTTCTTCTTCTTCTTCTTCTTCTTCTTCTTCTTCTTCTTCTTCTTCTTCTTCTTCTTTCGTTCGCCTGAAATATGTTTATAACTGCAATGTTGTCTCTTGTATGAATCTAACAGTCTTTTTTAGTTCACTCAGTGGTCCATAGAGTTTATCTTCCACTGTTGTCTCTCTAGGCCAGAAGGTTCGCCTGGATATGTTGTAGTTTGGGCAATCCTGGAGTATGTGCTCTGCTGTCTGTGACGCCAAACCACATGTGCACATGGCTGAGTCACCAATCTTGAATTTTGTATACATGTGGTTGCGTAATCTATTGTGTCCTGTTCTGAGGCGCAGAAGAATGACCTGTTCTGGTCTGTCCATATCGTGGTAGTCGTCTTGAGTAAGGTTTGGTGGCCTTCTGACTGATTTGATCATTCTTTTCTTTTGGTGGTATGTAATGGGCTTATCAGGTTGTTCATCTATTGCTCCTTCCTTAGCCAATCGATCAGCCCTGACGTTTCCGGGGACTCCGTGGGATGGTATCCACTGTATGGTGATCTTACGCTGACTGCTAAGTTCAGAAAGTAGTGTCCTTAAAACTGGCAATTTCCCAGACAGGAGCGCCTCTATTACGGATTTTGCATCTGCCAATATCACCACAGGTTGTGTACCATGGCTGGTATTTTGTAATTTCTCTGTTGCTATTTTGATTAGCAGGGGGGGGGGGGGGGGGGGGGGAATGAGGGATTAAAATCCTATCGTGAACAGTTAGCAGATTTTGAATTTCAGCATCATAGTTATGGCAGTACTTTCATGTTGGTACTCTGGCCGTGACTCTAGTATTATTTGGGTATTCCATGTACACTATACAATAACTAACAACGACTGCCTGGAAGAGGCTACACTGCAAATAGTACCTTGCTGTGTACGACGGGGGGAGGGAGGGGGAGGCAGAGTTTTCTTGAACCTGAGGAAATAAGGCCGCGTGGCTAGCGCAATCGCCGCGAACTGTTCACGATAGGATTTTAATCCCTCATCCCCCCCCCCCCCCCCCCCCCCCCCTCCCAATCCGACAGAATACAATTCACACTTTATTTGAACCCGGGTCTCCCGAAGAAGAACCCGACATTTTTAGCCACTCGGCCAGCCACGACTCATGGTAAAATTTAGTTGCATGTCCTTCACAGGACGTAGCAGCCAACCCCAGCATTTTCGCTGTTCGTGATTCCTGGGCAAATTTTACGTTCAGTAGTTTGCCATTGCTTTCTGAACGACCAGCTCCTATACCTTTTTCGAAAAAACCAGCACCACCGTGTTTCGAACCCGGGTATACGGGCTCACAAACCGCGTTCGCAAGCCCTTAGCCACAGCATACATCTAAATAAGGAAACAGAGAAACTGCGTTCTGTGGTATCACTATTACCCCATGTGGACAACAATCACCCTCGGATTGATAAGACTGTGAGGGTAAAACCATATTCAGCTGCTTTGGTGGCTGCCTAGTCATAATTAATACTATCATTCTGAGCCGGTGATGGACCTTACTATAACTTCTCTTTGAGGTTGAACGGGGTAGGGATAGTGGTGAAATCGAATCGAATCGTTCTGTGGTCATAATATAAGAAGAACAACAACGTAATGATGACTGGACAAATCAGTGGGGAGGGGAGGGGGAGGCAAATTGAAGGCAGACCGAGAGAGATGATGCTGGGTGGTCTGCGACGCTGGTATGGTGCTTGCTTGTGTTCGCTGGCTGTGAACTCCAGCGTGAAGTCCTGTATGTCGGATGAATACATCCTGTTGTCCAACATCAATGTGATGTCATACAGAACCTGAGGTTTGCGTAAGTATCCGTTGTCCCATGTCTGGCTTATGGTGTGCAGACTGGTGGTTCCTCGCCATGCAGGCAGACACTCTCCGGCTTCGGAGGAATCATCGATCCTACCGATGTGCGCCCAGAACGCACGGCGTGGACGTGTCAGTAGGTCTTGGCCAGTATAGATCCCGGCCCTGGTGCCTTGGAAACACCTCTGCGTCCCGCTGGTATGGTGAAATAAGGGTGTTTGTAAAGTCTCACTACACTTTGAATGTAGAACAAATTTGAAAAATTAAGTACATGATGTCATTAACAAATGTGATCCACAGTCCACCGTGAAGCAATATGCAGCGAATGGCTGTCGTCTGCTGGAGTACTTCTTTGGGCTCGAAGCAGAATGGTGTTATCAACGGAAGAAATATTTTTTTTTTTTTTTTGGGTGCCGTCTTATATTTACAACTGTTTCGAAATGGCGGGGTCGATACATACGGAAATAACAACAGACACATTGCAAATATTTGACAATATGAAGAGACGTGTGCAGTCATGTCTTGAAACCCGTGGTGTAAATTTCCAACACCTATTATAATAATGAATATGGTATTGGTACTTTCCAGCTCCCCCAAAACAGCGTTAGACCATAGCAGTAACTTTTGTAACAAATGTAATGAATTTTTAGCACATTTTTGATGACGTCCTGCACTTCATTTTTCCAATTCGTTTTACACACAAAGTGTAGTGAGACTTTATAAATACCCTGTAGTATAAACAAAGTTGATCTGGACACCCCCCCCCCCCCTATTTTCCATATGATCCCGCAAATAGTGAGATTGGATATCTAGCCTTCTCGGATTATGGCGAAAAACAGGAGGTCTCGTGTGCAAGTTGTGTAAGCTAAAAATCCAGTGGCAGTTGTAAATCGCAAAGAATAGGCCGCAAAGCAACTGCTATGGCAATATTGATTGTTAGAACAGAAAGCCTGCCCACGAGTAGATATAGCCCGTTACCTTGGATGGAATCTGCCTAAAAGAAGTAATCCTTACAGAAACGCATGCTCAAGTCAGACACACTGATCTTTGAGGTACACAACAAGGTGTGACAGTGTGACTGACACACTCCCCGAGAAAGAGAAACGAAGAAGAAGGAAGAAGCACGAATATTATCCGACTCAAAGTTAGACACACACGGCATCCGTGCCGATAGCAAGTTGACCTAAATGTTAACAATAACAAAAACAGCCGTTAGGGAAGTACCATGTCGTTGGTTGACGATTTCCTTATTCTCTGCTAGATAGGCTGTTGCTAATTCCTGGGTTTGTCTGATGTTAGAACTGTTCTAGAGCTTGCTTGTTATATATTAAAGTTACATGCCAAGATGCAGACCATTTGTCATCTAAAATAGTGGAATAGAATATAAGTCCTTTTCTAGTATTGTAATTACATTTCAGTCTTGATTTTTTAAATTTGTGTTGTCTCTTCGGAATGAATCACTGAAAAACGAGAAGTAGATTGAGAGCTTTTACCAAAGCACGACTACAAAAAACAATGGACGTTGCGGCCAAAGCCTTCGTCAGCACAGAACAATCAAACAAAAATAGATTAACTTAACAATTACACGATCGACACTACATGAAAGTATACATTTCAACTTATCTGTGTCCTAGCTTGAAACCTTTCATGTAGTACTAGAACTAGTGTTGATCGTATAATTGTTAATCTATTTATTTTTGTTTGTTCTGTGCTGACGAAGGCTTTGGCCGCAACGTCCATTGTTTTTTTAGTCGTGCTTTGGTAAAGCAAAGCTCTCAATCTACTTCTCGTTTTTCAGTGATTCATTCATTGCCTTTCAAGTTTTATCACAGTTCCCAGACAATACAATAACAATAGTCAATAGACATGGGTTATACTAAAAAACCAAATACTAAACTTAAACTATCGATTATCTATACTATTGCTGACCCGATTTGTTTAATTTGTACAACAAAATAATAGTGAGACCCATACTACTATGCATGTCATGAATATCGGCTAACAATAGCCATTTCAGTAACATTTTCTGAATTATGAAAAAAAAAAGTTTAAGAGGAGCGCTCTTCTTATCCGATCAGCTTGATGACTTCCAGAGGGCTGTAATGATGAAAAAAGGTCGCTTAAAAGATGACAGGGTTGACTTCATTGCACCGGGTTTTATCCCATATTGCTCAGTCTCTTTCCGCAGTGAACTGCCGAGAGCGTCGTAGAGAGCACAAACTCTATAGCTCCAGCGATAACCCTCAGGAGTCTCAGAAAAAATGCTCTCATAAACCGAAGGACACAGCCTGGAATCGAACCCACAACCTTTGAAGTCCGAGTCAAACGACTTGACCACTTTGCCACGGAGACCCCCTGAATTCTAAATTATGAATCAGGCTTTGCTGATAGTGGCCTTCTGCACAGGATCCACAACATGATAGATAGGTCAACCCCAGACCCCGTACTGGCTGGAAAAAAAAATCATCTGGTCTCAACTGGGTATATGCCGGCTCTGTGGCCAAGGGGTTGCAGATGCAATTCATAATCCTGGATACCGTGCTCAAAACACAGCTGCAGGAGATTTGGCAGCAGACTGACTTGCTTTGGTTTCCATGCAATGGTGTGAGTGCCGGTTGTTCAGAAAGCAGTGGCAAACTACTGAACGTAAACTTGCCAAGAAATCACAGTAACAAAAATGCTGGGGTTGATTGTGACATCCTGTAAAGGGATATGCAACTAACTGTAACTAATGAATATTGAACTAGGACCAGTCTTGGCAGCAACTGCACTAACCACTACGCCACCATGGCTGTTACATTAACCACTTGAGACAAAAAGAGTCCATGAACTTTTTCATCATAGAAAGTTTTCTTTCTCTCACAAAAAGAGTCCATGCACTTTTTCATTATACAAAGTTTTCTTTCTCTCACAAAAAGAGTCCTTGAACTTTTTCATCATAGAAAGTTTTCTTTCTGTCACCAGAAGTGAGAACATCGAGCAAAACGATACATTACAGACAGTCTGCCTCCATCACATAAAATGTCTACAGTTATGTCAGATGATTACTTGTATTTTCTGGATGCCCCAAGACACAGAGGCCATGATCAAGCTGTCTGGTTTCTGCCACATGTTTTCAAGAAGGAAGACAGACATATTGATAAGCTGCGGGTTCTGATTCAAGACATAAAGGCAGGGCAACCATGCTTTATGTCATCACCTGTCGTAGGACTTACCTTGTTTGTAAGGCCTTCATATTTTAGTCTAATTTGTTGTATCATTTTAATTTGTTGTGCTGTGTTTTTGTTTCAGCTTTTTATGAAAAAGCATACTGCCAAAGATGAAGACTGGCATACTTTGTGCAGAATGGCTTGCATCGATTCAGAGGTCGCAGGTTATGAGCATTCGCTGGATCTTTTCTCCAGGACACTCCGGTGTTGTTGGAAATGAACAGGCCGACAGATTGGCTGGTGCCACATCATTAAGCGGTGATTTTATGCATGATAAGGCAGATGTGGTAAAGGACCTCTGGGAGAATGTGATTAATGCAGAAGAACAGATGGACTATCATGGTCTTTATCAGTGGTTCTCAACTTTTTTTTTGGCCCGGGCACCCTTTCACCATATTTTCAGAATATCATTCCCCCCTTTCGTATTTCCTCCCTATAACCCCTCCCCGCCCATGCCCAGTATACGTAAAAATGGAAGCTAAATTTAATAACACATACTAGAACAAGTCTAGAAGTCTGCATAAAACTGTGATTTGCCGGTCTATTTATGTTATAAAATGAATTTCAGAAGGGCAAGAAGTACAGAACTGTAAAGTATGGAGGGAAAAACAATATCAAGTAATCGGTTCTTGTATCAACGCACTCATGAAATAATCTTAATTCCCCCCTCTCCTGTAAACCCTGAAATTCCCTCCTATGGGTAATTCCCCACTGATTGAGAACTACTGGTCTAGAGAGAATGCAGCAGCAAGGGGTGGTTAGAGGATCTGGTAGACAGTTGTCACTCAGAGTTAAAGCAAGATGGACATATAATCAGATGGCAAGGGGCCACCATCAGAATTGGAACTCTTTGCTGGCTGTTGAAGATGAGGACTAAGCACTTTTGGGAATGCCCTTAGTGCAGTGATGTTGGTTTTTGACTCAACTCAACTAATCTCAGATTTTTATGTTTATTTTTGATGTCCATATTTAGACCTCACCTAGCTTTATAAATACTGCTCTGTTATTTTTTTTCTCTCTATTTGTTTTAATGATGTTATGTTTCACCAGTGAAGGGGTTACAAACACATTTCATAATCCCGCATACTGCGTTCAGAACATAGCTGTGGGCGATTTGGAAGCATACCACCTTGCATTGGTTTTCATATAATAGTATGAGTGCCGGTCATTCAGAAAACAATGGCAAACTACTGAATGTAACCTTTCCAAAAAATCACAAACAGCAAAAATATGCTGGGACTGATGGCAACGTTCTGTAAAGGATATGCAACTAACTGTTTTCCTTTTTTTTCTAATTATTTGTTTCCATATTTAGGCATTATAATGCATTATAAATACTGCTCTGTTTTTGTTTTCTATTTGTTGTTTACTATGAATATCCACTTTTAGACATTATCAAGCATCCTAATTACTTGCTGTTTATATTTTTCTGTTGATTTCAGTTTTTTATGTTTACCATTAGTGCTCATGTTTAGGTTTGGCCACCTTACATGGATGCCCTGGTACTGTCTGCCACAAAAAGCCACATTAAATAAATATAATGGATACAGAGAAAGGGGGAGACCATGTAAAAGATGGAGTGACGATATCAAGAACAACCTTAGAGAAATGAATACCAACTTACATAGAGCATTAGAAAGAGCATGTAAAAGATCTTTACATCTCCTCCCTACACTTCACCGCGGTAAATGGAGGATGAGTTGAAGTCCAATATAGACATTTTCAAGCATGATAAATACTCCTCTGTTTCTTTTTTCCTATTTATTTCACTTTAAAGGTGCATTCTTGCTGATGCCGCGGTAGCGGGTTCAAACCCTACACCGGTTAGTTGGACTAAAATGTTGCTTGTCATCCCTGACTTGGGGATGCAAATTACAAGTACCTCAGAAGTCATAGTGGGTTCACCAGACTGAGGAGGGGCAGAGGTAATAGGGACAGCTAACCCATACCCAAAATCAGTCCAGTACTTTAGTAATAGTAGCTCATGGACTACACTTGAGTTAAAAGCGAGCGAACAACCCTCTTTCTTGGGAAGGGGGGGGGGGGGGGGGGGCCTAAGAAAATTTCAATTTTTAGACATAATCCAGCATGATAAATAATACTATTTCATTTTTTTTTTCTGTTTGTTTCATTTTGAAGAGAAGTATTCAAATGTCCAGACAGGATATCATTCTGTGTCTTCTATCGGAAGGTGCAGATGTCAATATAACGTTTAGAGGGCGCTCAATGTTGCATGAGGCTGTGAAAGTAAGTATGGCTTCTGTGGTTTTTGTATCGGGAAAAAAATGCATTGCCTTAACATGTAATAGCGTAGGGCGTTCAGTGTAGAAAGTGGTTGGTTGTTTCACATGAGTAAGGGCATCAGTATCATCATCATTACAGCTTTTATAACAGCCAATCGGATAAGAGCACTTGCTCTGAAACTTATGGTGCGCTGATGATGAGGTAGTGGGTTCAACACCTACACCGGTCAGTTGAACCAAAATGTTGACTTCTCGTCCTTGACTTGAAGTAAATTTCTTGTAACTCAGAAGTCAGAGTGGGTTCATCTGATGGCAATGGACACTGATAATAGGGAAAAACTGACCCACACGCAAACATCCATCCAGTGTGGACTATGATAGGGTTGCAAGTGAGCGAACGAAAAACTCTTGATTCCTCATTAGTTCATCTGCCTCATACATTGTTATGCTTCAGAATATCTTTAATGTCTTGTGTACGCAGTTGTGCTGGTTGATGTTCAGATCATGTAAAGTGCCTGTATTTTACTTTTTCTTGATCCATGGTGTTCTAAAAATCTTTCTGTAGAATTTAATTCCAAAATCCTTGTTTTTCATCTTTAGTGATTGTGAAAAGGTCCATAATTTGCCTCTGTATGTTGTCTCAAAATTGTGGAGAGGGAGAGATTCATTCATTCGTTCAGTAGCATGTCCTTTGCAGAACCTAGCTTCCATAACAACCTTCCGGAAAACTTCTCGATCACAATCAAGATGTCCCGTGTCTGATACACCCATCTGGAGATCATCCGCCACATCCTGCACCCATCTTCACTTTGACCTTCCTTTTCCTCTCTTCCCGGCATATACCCCTCCATTATTGTTTTCTCCGAACTCTTGTAACGTTTGAAGTGACCAAAATATATCAATTTTCTTTGTTTTATCGTCTTTAATAGCCAACCCTCTTCAATATTCAGCTCTTGAAGTGTGGATGCATTTGTTCTTTTCTTTACCTAAGATATTCTTAGAACCTGTCTATAACATTTATATTCAAAGGCATTTATGCGCTGTTCAGCTTCTTTAGTAAGTGTGTCCAGGTCTCAGGGACTATTTTGCAATGGGAAAGAAGAGGGACAGATTGAAGCTACAAAAATTAGATTTTTAAGAGCATGCATTTTTCCCACTGCAATATATGCCTGTGAGACCTGGGCACATACTAAACAAGCTGAACAGTGCTTAAATGCATTTGAATATACATGTTATAGACAAGTTCTAAGAATATCTTGGATAAAGAAAATAATAAATTCTTCCATACTTCAAGAACTGAGTATTGAAGAAGGTTGGCTATTAAAGATGATAAAATGAAGAAAATTGAAATATTTTGGTCACTTGAAACGTCACGAAAGTTTGGAGAGAACAATATTGGAGGGGTATATGCCTAGGAAGAGAGGAAGAGGAAGGCCAAAGAGAAGATGGGTGCAGGATGTGGCGGATGATCTCCAGATGGGTGTATCTGATGCGGGACATTTTGCTTATGATCGAGAGGTTTTCCGAAAGGTTGTTATGGGAGCGAGGTTCTGCAAAGGACATGCTACTGAATGACTGAATGTTGTCTCAGATATATGTTCTCAAAATATTTACTGCCAGTAAGTATCATAAGTCAAAATTAAATGAAACCCACTTCGTAGAGTGAAGCCAAAACAGTAGTTAATCACCAATAATGTGCAGAAGAACACATAAATCATCACAGTCTGGAGAGAATGCTGCTGCAGGCAGTGACCAGAGGATCTGGCCAACACTCAGGCACTTGCCTTCTTGTCATTTGTTCATGGCTTCGATCTACATCAGTCCAGATTAAAATTTTAAAAGTTGATCTGGCTTCCAGCTCGACCCAGCCTAAAACGGGTACCAGAAAATGTCTTGGGAGGTAAAGGCAGCCGGTGTGACCCTGACCACATCACTCAGTGATTGCCAATTGGTCATGATCTAGCACCTTACACCCAGTTGGCCTTAACCCTACCAGACCGCTGTACCGATTTTTCGGTAATTTCCTAATCTGCCGCTATACCGCTGTACCTAATTTTCGGTATTTTGCCTAGTATCGATGAAAAATATGCGTCACAAACTAAAAATAACCAATCCAGTCGTGGTCAACCCTCATGGTTAGCCATTGTAAATAGTCTGTCCCCATATGTTTGAATTGACTTTGTGTGGTTTAATGTGAAAAAAATCTGAAAATTCACAATGAAACGAGCGTTTGATGAACCAAGCACTTCAACAAGATAGCGAAATAGGTCTAGGTTTTCACAGTCAACAGGTGATCAATAATTTGGTTTATTCAGACTGGATTGGCACACAAAGGTGGAATATTGGTGCTAGATGAAAGGTAGACCTATTTTCTACAATGTCACCAAGTTCCATCTTATTCTAACCACTTGTTTGCATGTAACTAACATTTTTCTATATCATGTTGGTTTTTTCTATTTAATGCTCAGGAACCCAGGTATAGGGGACAGTTAGGTTCATGGCCTCAGGTCTGTTAGGGTTAAAGTCAGTAAATGGGTTCGTTACTTAATTTTGGAATGAGCATTCAGCAAATGAACTTTGTAATGCTGAAGTTCTGTATGCAGGATATTGCTACACAACTAGTGTTGAGGCCAAACATTTAGAATGTTTGATATAGTAATGCAAGAATGATTGTTCTTCTCATTTAATTGAGTAAGGTTAAGAGGTATGTCTTAGAGTTGTGAATGTACTATCTGAACTAGGCCGCCAGCATACAGCCACTATAAAGTGTTTACCATTTCACTGAGGAGTGCCTGGAAATAAGAGCAGATCAACTAGCTTAGGAAGATGCAGCAAAAAGAAACCTGATATACCAGTCACATACCACCAAAAGAAAAGAATCATCAAATCAGTCAGAAAGCCAACAACATCCAGTATACAAGATAACCTATGTTATGGACAGACCAGAACAAATCATTATTCTGCATCTCAGAACAGGACATAAACTATTACACAACCACATGTATACAAAACTTAAGATTAGCGAATAAGCCATGTGTACATGTGGATTGGTGTTGCAGACAGCAGATCACATACTCTGAGACTGCCTCAGAATACGACATATATAAGCAAATCTTCTGACCTAGAGAAACAACAATGGAAGATACACTTTATGAGTAAACTAAAAAAAGAAAGTGAAGTTTATACATGAGACAAGACTGCAGATGTAGACAATCATTTTCAAGCGAATGTAAAAAGAAGCAGCAGATGTGTGCATGTTTAATCTACTGGAGAGAAGGAAAGCCCAATAAACAATAGTAATTAGGCTTATAGAATGTAGGTCTCCACTGGCTGAAGGGGTTGCAGACGTGGTTCATGATCCCGCATACCCACGTTCGAAACACAGCTGCATGCGATTTGGCAGCAGACTGCGCTTGCGCTGGATTTTTATGAAATGGTATGGGTGCCAGTCGTTCAGAAAGCAATGGCAAACTACTGAGCGTAAACTTGCTAAGACATCAGCAACAGCAAAAATTCTGGTGTTGACTGCAAAAGTCCTGTAAAGGATATTCAACTAACGTAATGTATATACTGTAGAAGTGATTGTCAAGATGGCTGTAAGGACCAACACGCTTTGGTAACCAATAGTATGACCCAAACAACAAGGGAGCTTATTCTCAGGAAAATAATACACATCCTGTCAAAAGTCTCACTCAGTAATCAATGAACATTGAGGAAGAAGAATCATCATCTGATACTAGATAGGCCATTATGAGGAGAAATTAACTTGAAAACTTGATGACAACTGTCAAACTTGATGGGCAAAGAGTAAGGGGTAGGCAAAGAGATATATACCTGGATCGGCTTGGTGACATGGCATAATCGTGACCAGAAAATTAAGCTGATCTAAAACTCTAGTGATCATGTGATATGACTAACCTTGACTGTCCGAGCTTACTGACTGTGGCACTTTATGATGATGACTATATTTTTACGTGTATAATGATATGTTTGATAAAACAAAGAAAATTGAAATATTTTGGTCACTTGAACATGTCATTAAAGTTTGGAGAGAACTATAATAGAGGGGTGTATACCCGGGAAGAGAGAAAGAGGAAGGCCAAAGAGAAGATGGGTGCAGGATGTGGCAGATGATCTCCAGATGGGTGTATTGGATACAGGACATCTTGCTTATGACCAAGTAGTTTTATGAAAGGTTGTTATGGGAGCGAGGTTCTGCAAAGGACATGCTACTTAATGAATGTTAATCTCTACTTCTTACTTCCTCTTTCAAGGGAAGTGGGTCACACCTAGTGTTGCATCTCACAAGTCAATGTGTCAGACTTCGGCATGAATTTGTGTCAGATGTACTTCCTCTAGACAGATTCCATCCAAAGTAATGGGCTCTATCTACACCCTTTCTGAACTTAGCAGTCAGCACAAGGTCACCATACAGTAGATAACATCCCACTGTGGAATACCCGGAAACGACAGAGCTGGTCGATTGGCTAAGGAAGGAGCAAAAGAAGAACAGCCTGAAATGCCCGTTACATACCATCAGAAGAAAAGAATGATCAAATCAGTCAGAAAGCCACAAAACCTGCTCAAGACAACTACAACATTATGGACAGACCAGGACAAGTCATTATTCTGTACCTCAGAACAGGACACAATAGATTACGCAACCACATGTATACAAAATTCAAGATTGGTGAAACAGCCATGTGCACATGTGGATTGGCATCGCAGACAACAGAGCACATACTCCAAGACTGCCCAATGCCCAAAATACAACATATCTAGACAAACCTTTGGGCCTAGAGAGACGGCAGTGGAAGATAACTCTTTGGACTGCTGAGTGAACTAAAAAATACAGTTAAATTCATACAAGAGACAACATTGCAGTTACAGACATATTTCAAGCGAACGGAAGAAGAAGAAGAACACCTGGGTAGGGTTTTTTCCTAAAAACTTTGTCGGGACGGCATCCTTACGGCCTACTCTTTGCAATTCCTAACTGCCTTGGGATTTTTAACGCTATAACTTGCACACAGGACCTCCTGTTTTATGCCCTTATCCGAGAAGGCTAGGAATACAATCTCACTACTCTAGATATCAGGGGGACCTAGGATATCATTAGATACCAAGGAGGTCAGCACAGCTGAATGGATAAGAAGGCTTGTTCTGACACATCCAGTGTGCTGATGCTGAGGAAAGGGGTTCAGCCCCTACATCGGACAGTTGGACTAAAATGTTGACTTCTTGTCCTTGACTCTTGGACGTAAATTACAAGTACCCCTGAAGTCAGAGTGGAATTGCCAGAAGGCGAGGGACATTGGTAATAAGGAAAGTTAATCCACACGCAAAATTAAGTCCAGTGGTACTAGAAGTAGCGTGTATGAACTGCGCTTGAATTCAAAGTGAGTGAGCGCGCGCGCGCACACACACACACCACCACCACCAACCAACCCCCCCCCCCCCCCCCCCCCCAGTACCTTCTGTGTCTGAGGCAACCACCATAACCTCTCAGCCACAATTTCCCCAAATGTTAATCACTATCTTCTCATTCAGATCTCCAATGTCAGCATGTTGTCATTATCTTCTCATTCAGATCTCCAATGTCAGCATGTTGTCATTATCTTCTCATTCAGATCTCCAATGTCAGCATGTATTCATTATCTTCTCATTCAGATTTCCAATGTCAGCATGTATTTATTATCTTCTCATTCAGATCTCCAATGACACCATGTTGTCATTTCTGCTGTCTCTGCCCAGCGTCGATAAGGACATGTATGATATGGAGATGAAGACTCCCCTGATGGATGCTGCAAAAGGTCATCCTAAATGCCTTAAGGTTTGCATTTTGTTCTAACATATTTTTATGGATTTTTAAACTGAAGAGTGTTATGTTTTTAAGCTCAGAGCACGTTTTGTTTCATGCTCAGTCTTCGTAGATGTAGATGGATAGGACACATTATGAGGATGGACAATGGTAGAATACCAAACAATATCGTTTTTGGTGAATTACATATGGGTTAAAGATCTCGGGGTCGGCTTCTACTACGATACAACGATGTGTGTAAGTGGGACATGATTGATACAGGCATTGGTATTGCACTTTGGGAGCTAGTCGCCGTTGATTGCGTTGCATGGAAGGAAAAGATCAGAAATGGTATAAAGATCAAGGAGAAAATTATTGCAGATAGGTCACACACTGAGCATGTGAGATATAATATGGTGCATGTTGGAGGAAATGACCATGTGTTCACATGCATCCATTGTGGACGAACATTTACAGTGTGAATTGGTCTGATCAGTCACATTCGCTGCCACCATTTGTGGTAGTTATTATGCCTTTCTTTGTAAGCACGATGTAACAAACTGTCATCTGTCAAGATGGCAAGTTGCAGCATTAAACTCAGAATTACAGCAACTATGACACCTAACATTACAGCATATTATATAAAACTGATTAAACTGCTGAAAACCTGTGGATCGTCATCATCATCTTCCACTTTTGTTATCAAACATCGTGTGGAGGGATATTTGATGTTTCAGCACCCGATGGATGGAACTGGATAATGTCGTTCCATGTGATTGTACAATGCCTTTGATTTTGTCAATCCATGTTCTTCTCGGGCTTTCTCTTGCTCTCATATCAGATCTTCTTTGATGTAGCGCAAGTGCTGGTAGTTGATCTTGTTGCATAAATCAGTGTAAATATAAACAATATAAAAACATGAAACATAGAGCAGTTTTACAGAACACAGCTACAAGAAATATTGTACCATTATTAGAGTTTAATAGAGGAAATTGAAAACCAACATAACACCCGGAATACCAAATTAATGCACAAAAGAATTAACGACATCATTAACAAAAGAACACACACATCAACGGGTTGCCTAAAAACCAAAGATGGCAAAATCATAATAGAAAAAGATCAGATTTTACATGCGTGGTCAGATTATGTGAAAGATCTTTATGATGATACAAGAGAAGAACAATATCATCATCGGAATAATAATGAAGGACCATCAATTTCGAAGATGGAAGTTCAGAATGCTCTTAACTATATGAAAACTGGCAAGACCCCCGGGTACAGATAACATCACAATAGAAATGATCAATGCCTTAGAAGAATATGGAATAGACCAAGTCACCAGACTGCTGAACGCAATATACGATACTGGAGATATACCTCCTGAATTATGTAATTCTATATTTATTGCAATCCCGAAGAAATCAGGAGCCTTGGAATGTGATCAACATCAAAAAATTAGTATAATGAGCCACATCACGAAGATTCTGCTGAGAATTATCATGCAAAGAGTTAGGAAGAAAATACAACCCGAAATAAGAACAATGTGGGTTTGTAGAAGGCAAGGGTACAGTAAATGCTGTGTATATACTGAGAACAGTAATTGAACTGTTCTATAGAAGTAAACAAAGATCTATATCTTTGCTTTATTGACTACACAAAGGCTTTCGATAAAGTGAGACATGTCGACATGATAAGGATGCTTGAAGATCTACAAGTTGATGGAAAAGACCTTAGACTTGTAAAAAACATCTATTGGGAACAACAAGCTGCCATCAGAATTGATAATGATGTAGGTCAATATCAGCCTGTTAAAAGGGGTGTGAGACGGGGATGTGTAATATCTCCAGATCTTTTTTCCCTGTACAGTGAAAATATTTTCAGAAATATAGAATATATGGAAGGAATCAACATTGGGAGAACGATACATCAGTAACATTAGATATGCAGATGATACATTCCTGATTGCAGACAATGAACAGGACCTGCAAAATTTAGTAGATGCGGTTGTTGCACACAGTGAACAACTAGGGTTAGAACTGAATATTAAGAAGACACAGATTATGGTCATCACTGGGAAGAAGGGAATTCCACAATGTGATATACATGTAAATGGGCATATTCTTAAGCAAGTGAATCGAGAGTTATCTCGGCTCAGTCATAACATCTGATGGGGGATGCCTTGAAGAGATTAGAACAAGAATTGCCATTGCGAAGGTAGCCTTTTGTAAGATGAAAAACATACTGACCAATAAAAAGATATCAGTTGAAACGAGAAAAAGAGTGTTGAAGTGCTACATAGAACCTATACTTTTGTATGGATGTGGATCGTGGACAATAAGCAGTCAAGCTGAAAAACTGCTGATGGTTGTGGAAATGTGGTTTCTGAGGAGAATGCAAAGAATACCATGGACAGACAGAAAAACCAATGAACAAGTCCTTCAAGAAACAAATGAAGATCGTAAACTGATTAGAGACATTAGACGTAGACAGTCAAAATTGTTTTGGCATGTTATGAGAAGAAATGACTTGGAGAACTTGGTGACAACTGGCAAGATCGAAGGGAAGAGACCAAGGGGAAGACCGAGAAGTAAATACCTGGATGGCTTGGCCATGTGCCATAGTCGAGACAGGAACATGAAGCTGATCCACAACTCTGGTGATCAAATGAGATGGCAGAACATGACCGCCCACGCTTATCGGCATGGCACATGATGGATGGATTAGAGTTTGTTGGGTGGATTTTTCTGGGCCTGGTTGGTTAGTTGGTGGTTCTTCTGGAACACCAAGTTTTAACTCTTAAGTCTGATGTGCTGACATTCAGACTGAGCCCTGGGCAGGGCTTGCATCTATTGGGGTGAGGTTGCTGCAGAGACTTTCTGGTACTTCATTTTTAATTCACCGCAAACAAACCACATAGTTATTTTTAGCACTGACATAGATATGGTGGGATTGTCGATTTTCAGAATAGGGATATCGGGATTCACCTCATGGTCAGTCAGGTGTGTTTGCAGCAGGATGTGCTCAAAACTGCTTGTCATTGTCTTCACAAACTTGCCTCCGGATACATCAAAGATGAGCGCAGACAGATGGGATATACACAAGATAAGATGAGTAGCACAAGATATGGATATGCACTCCGATGACAGTGAGGGCCCTCCGAGCCCAGAAACATTTATTGCATCCTTCATTTGGTCTAGCAGTCCACCACACACTCAACCGGAAGTGATCGACAACACATTCAATTTATCTGATTCTTTATTTCAATAAATACATTACACAATAGCACTTACTTGCCTTCTACTTGTGCACAGTATATCAGCACACCCCTACACCCACTATGGAATCAACCTGATGTCATGTGATTTCCCGGGAAATCCCGGAATTCCTTTGTTTGCTGTGAATTAAAAATGGCGAACCGTCTTTCCTCTTATTTCATCATCAAGTGGCTTTCGCTGCACTGTTTCATCAAGCCTGTGTCTCAGTATATGCATCATGGACAAGCATTTGTTCGGGTTTGCATTCCCTAGCCTTTGACTGTCCCCAGTCTACCTACAAGGCAGCAGGTTTAACTCTCTTTGCCTGGATACTGCCCCTTGAACTGTTCGACATGGGAGACCCTACCAGTAGCTGCGCTGCCGTCGGCATAGCTCTTGGAGTCATTGGAACATGCAAGCCCCACTTTCACTACTTTATCGCAGATGTCATTCTTTATTCAACTTCATCTATCATCACAGGCACCGTAAACTAATTTCGTACAGCGAGCTGCGCTGTGGTAAATGCTCCCAAGGTGGCCAGAGGAAACGCTTTAAAGACACTCTGAAGATCTCACTTAAAGCTTTTGGAATTCATCACGGCATTTGGGAGACTGCTGCCAAAGACCAAAATTTGTGGTGCACATCATTAAGTAGTCACTTGTGAAGCAAACAGGACTGCAAGAGCTGTGAAAAAAAAAAGGCTGGACAAAAAAAAAAACTACTGTAGGAGATCCTCCTTCTAGAACGTCAAGCATTCTTTGCCCACATTGTCAAAGAACATTTCGAGCCAAAATAAGTTTTACCAGCCATCTTAGGACTCACAGCTCCAAACTTTCAACCCCACTGGATGAAATGAATGGTCATCATCATTCTTGATGGACAGACACCACAAGGTGGTCACACAACAGAGAGGCAAGTTTCATCTTTACTGGGACTGTGCTAAAGAGCTCTTTTTACTCTCTCCAAGATAAGAAACCAGCAGGATTTGCAAAAATGATACTGGAGCGTTACATCAGTGGAGACAAATTTTAGAATGTAATCGGGTCATGGTTCAACATGGCACATGTTCACTGGGCGGAATTTGGCCTAGATTGGTAGTTTCCTCCATGGGAGTTAGGTAGTTTCCTCCATGGGATGTAGGTAGTTTTCTCCATGGGATGTAGGTAGTTTCCTTCAGGAGACTTGGATAAATTCCCTGCATGGGATTTAGATAGTTTCCTCCATGGGATTTAAATATTTCCCTGCACGTGATTTAGATATTTCCCTGCATGAGATTTAGCAGTTTCCTGCAAAGAATTTAGATAATTCTGTCCATGAGATTTAGATAGTTTTCTCCATGGGATTTAGATAGTTCTGTCCATGAGAATTAGATAGTCTTCTCCATGGAATTTAGATAGTTCTGTCCAAGGGATGTAGATATTTCCCTGCATGGGATTTAGATAGTTCTGTCCATGAGATTTAGATATTTTCCTGCATGGGAATTAGGCAGTTCTCTCGATGGGACTTAGGTAGTTTCCTCCAAAAGATTTAGATAGTTCTGTCCATTGGATGTTGATATTTTCTCCATGGGAATTAGATAGTTCTCTCCATGGGATTTAGATAGTTCTGTCCATGGGATTTAGATAGTTTTCTCCATGGGCTTTACATAGTTCTCTCCATGAGATTTAGATAGTTCTGTCCATGAGATTTAGATAGTTCTGTCCATGAGATTTAGCTTGTTCTGTCCATGGGATTTAGATTGTTTTCTCCATGAGATTTAGATAGTTCTGTCCATGAGATTTAGATAGTTTTCTCCATGGGATTTAGATTGTTTTCTCCATGAGATTTAGATAGTTCTTTCCATGAGATTTAGATAGTTCTGTCCATGAGATTTAAATTGTTCTGTCCATGGGATTTAGATTGTTTTCTCCATGAGATTTACATAGTTCTCTCCATGAGATTTAGATAGTTCTGTCCATGAGATTTAGATAGTTCTGTCCATGGGATTTAGATTGTTTTCTCCATGAGATTTACATAGTTCTGTCCATGAGATTTAGATAGTTCTGTCCATGAGATTTAGATAGTTCTGTCCATGAGATTTAGATAGTTCTGTCCATGGGATTTAGATTGTTTTCTCCATGAGATTTACATAGTTCTGTCCATGAGATTTAGATAGTTCTGTCCATGAGATTTAGATAGTTCTGTCCATGAGATTTAGATAGTTCTGTCCATGGGATTTAGATTGTTTTCTCCATGAGATTTACATAGTTCTGTCCATGAGTTTTAGATAGTTCTGTCCATGGGATTTAGATTGTTTTCTCCATGAGATTTACATAGTTCTCTCCATGAGATTTAGATAGTTCTGTCCATGAGATTTAGATAGTTCTGTCCATGAGATTTAGATTGTTTCCTCAATGGGATTTAGGTATTTCATTTTACGCTCATAAACCTTTGGTGTGCTGATGCTGAGGTAGTGGGTTCAATGCCTATACCGGTCAGTTGGGCTAAAATGTTGACTTGTCGTCCTTGACTTGAGGATGTAAATTACAAGTACATCAGTCCAGTGCACAAGACATAGTAGTGCATGTTTGCGTGTGGATTAACTTTTCCTATTACCAGTGTCCCTTGCCATCAGGCTAACCCACTCTGAGGTACTTGTAATTTACGTCCTCAAGTCAAGGACAAGTAGTCAACATTTTAGTCCAAACTGACCAGTGTAGGGGCTGAACCTGCTATCTCGGCATCAGCAAGCCAGATGTTTAAGAGCGAGTGCTCTTATCCATTCATCCTTACTGACTTCCACAGTGGAAGATCAACTTTATGAGCCACTGAGTGAATTAAAAAAGACAGCAAAATTCATTCAAGAGACAACATTGTAGATATAGACACATTTCAAGCAAACAAAAGAGAAAAGATGAAGAATATTTTTTGTTTAAAATTGAAAAGCAAATAGCCATATCTTAAAATGAAATAGCTATTGCAGAACTGGAGAGCTCCATAAAAGGCAGTTTTACAATAACTGGCAAAATGATTGAAATCTTAATATCTTCTTCTTTGTTTGCACTCAAAACTCAATGTTAATATCGCTAAAAAATAGTAACACTTAGTTTCAGGTAAATCTTACTTTAAAACTCTTGTGATGTTTTAATGTGAATATTTTAATGTGAATGCTTTAATGTGAATAATTTAATGTGAATGTTTTAGTTTTAATGTGAATGTTCTAACATGATTGTTTTAATGTTAACGTTTTATTGCTGATTTTTTATTATTAAGGTTTTAATGCTAATATTGATAGTGCTCTGGTATAGTTTTATTTTTTGTTGAAACATTTTCTAGATCCTTCTGGAAAGTGGCTGTGACATGAACATTATAGACTCGAGTGGTGACACTGCATTCCATTATGCATTTCAAGCTAGTCATTCACCCAGAGACAACATCATTGCCTGTTTGGACACATTGCTTGAATATGGGGCAAACATCAACTCCCGTGGTTCACAGGGCAGGACCTGTCTACAAAAAGCCGCAGAAGCTGGCAACCATTGGTTAATAAAATGGCTGATTTTTCACAACTGTGATCTAAACGTGCAACTGAAAAACTGTCGAGTACAACTGGCGCAGTTTCAGGCTATTCGGCTTTGCTTTGAAATCCCTCTACTGATCGCGATTAAGCGGGCAGATAGAGTTTTAGCCGAGGTGATGATTGCTTGTGGCTGTGAGTACCGGCAGTACAACTACAAGTGGGTGCTGGACTACTGCAGGCAGTTCAGGCTGCTGTTCAATAGCCTCGTTAATGCCTTCTCTGGCGTGGCTTCACTACAGAGCTGCTGCCGCAAGGTCATTCGGTCTTGTCTGACCACAAATATTGTAGCTGAGTCTAAACAGCTGCGTCTGCCAGTTGCTCTGCAACAGTATGTCTTATGTCAAGAAGAATTGAAAGCCCTGGATCATTGGGGTACGTGACAAATGGGTTCTGACTAAAACCATCTGAGGTTAAATGGCATTGAAGTGGTTAGTAGAAAGGATTCCTTCAAATTATATCCATCCAATCAATGGAATACACTTATTTCTACTTTATGGGGAATATGTTTATGGCTGAAGCTTTAGTTGCAAACAGTTACAAGTTAGTTGCATGTTCTTTACAGGATGTTGCAGTCAACCCCAGCATTTTTTGTTGGTTTGTGATTTATTAGCCAAGTTTAAATTCAGTAGTTTGCCATTGCTTTCTGTACCACCGTCTCTCATACCATTGTATGAAAATCGACCAAGGTGGTCCGCTTCTGGATCGCCTGCAGCTTGTGTTTCGAACAAAATTTGTGGGATAGTGAATCATGTTTGCAACACCTTCACCGCAGTGCCGGCTTCAAAACTATTAGTAGGGGAATTCTTGAGGTCACTAAGGAAGATCATAAATAAATTCACACATATTGATTGGCTCTCGTAGAAGTAGAGGAAGGAAGTAGATATTAGTGGACACACCAGGCAGCATGCAAATTAAAAGCTCTAGTTTGTGCTGGGTTAATATAAGATTATGAGACTTGGTTAATATAAGATTCTGGGTTAATATAAGATTGTGAGACCTGGGTTAATATAAGATTGTGAGACTGGGTTAATATCAGATTGTGAGATCTGGGTTAATATAAGATTGTGAGACTGGGTTAATATAAGATTCTGGGTTAATGTAAGATTGTGAGAACTGGGTTAATATAAGATTGTGAGGCTGGGTTACTATAAGATTGTGAGACTGGGTTACTATAAGATTGTGAGAATGGGTTAATATAAGATTATGAGACCTGGGTTAATATAAGATTATGAGACTGGGTTAATATAAGATTATGAGACCTGGGTTAATAAAAGATTGTGAGACCTGGGTTAATGTAAGATTGTGAGACCTGGGTTATTATGAGACATGGTTAATATAAGATTGTGAGACTGGGTTATTATAAGACTGTGAGACTGGATTAATATAAGACTATGAGACAGGGTTAATATAAGATTATGAGACCTGTGGTGTTTTGTTGTTGATGTGATTCAAATTCAGTACACATTCCAAAGTTGTGGGTTCAGGTGGATGATAGACCTGGCTAATGTTGACACCTTTATTTTAGGGATGTCTAGTTGGTCATGTACCAAAGTACACTTGTGTCCGCAGCGAGGTGCTATAGTCATTTGGGGAACTTTTGGGGAAGATGTTCAGTTAGGAGAAATGAAATTTTACAATAAAAGGGTAACCATAAATTCATGTATCCCTGGTTTTTAAATAATATGTCTGGAATTAAGCCTTCATATATTCTAGGTTATGGAATAATAGCGAGCCCATGAGTTGAAGTATTTGATGAATTCATGTCTGCCTGGTTTTTATGTAATATATGAAGTATCTGGGTTAATGAGTTGAAGTACTTAATGAATTCATGTATCCCTTGTATTTATATAATATTGTGAAGTATCTGGCCTTGGTGTAGTCAAGGTCATGGAATAATAGTCAGTACAATGTTAACTACATAAAAGCTACATAATCAAGAGAAGTTATGGTAGAGTGATAAATCTAGTTTAAAAAAAAATCCTGTACATGTATAGTGATATTATGTGATATCCAAGCAGTTGTTCATGTTTTTATTGTTGTGATATGTTTATGTGACTCTGCATGATTTCTCGTGAAGATAAAGTCATGGTTTCCCCTGGCATTCCACATACTCATGGGTTTTAGTTTTGTAACCTCTGCCTTCGACTGCCAGGACTGTCAGGACAAGTAGGTGCCCTACTTTGCCCAGCTACAGAGTTGTTGATGTATTCCAGTGATTACTATTTCCTCGCTGCTACATTTACCACATTGTGGTGTGTTTCCCGTCCTCTACCACATGAAGGTTGAGTTTGGATTTCCCTTCCTCGAGTTATAAGTTATAAAGTGGCATTTCTTAAACTCCAGTAAACTCCAGTTTTAGCTAGTTGCATATCCTTTACAGGGTGTCACAGCCAACCCCTGCATTTTTTAGCTGTTTGTGTTTCTTCGTAATTTAACGTTGAGTAGTTTGCCATGCTTTCTGAACAACCGACACTCATACCATTGTATGGAAATCAATGCAAAGCGATTTGCTTCCATATCGCCAACAGCTGTGGTTTGAATGTGGTATGCAGGATTGGGAATTGAATTCATAACTGCTTTGTCACAGAGCCGGCTTTTAGAGGAAGCTAATAAATTTAAATATCTGTGAAGCTAATAGGGAAGCTAATAAATTTAAATACCTATGACCATCATAACATTAAATAGAAGATGTGTGACAGAGATTAAAGGCAGAATAAATTGAAATATCTGGTACCATCATAACATTAAATAGAAGATGTGTGACAGAGATTAAAGGCAGAATAAATTGAAATATCTGGGACCATCATAACATTAAATAGATAATGTGTTATAGATTAAAGGCAGAATTAATTGAAATATCTGGGACCATCGTAACATTAAATAGAAGATAGATGCGTGACTGAGATTAAAGGCAGAATAAATTGAAATGTCTGGGACCATCATAACATTAAGTAGAAGATGTGTGACAGAGATTAAAGGCATAATAAATTGAAATATCTTTGACCATCATAACATTAAATAGAAGACGTGTGGCAGAGATTAAAGGCAGAATAAATTTAAATATCTTGTACCATCATAACATTAAATAGAAGATGTGTGACAGAGATTAAAGGCAGAATAAATTGAAATGTCTGGGACCATTATTACATTAAATAGAAGACACTGACAGAGATTAAAGGCAGAATAAATTGAAATATCTTTGACCATCATAACATTAAATAGATGTGTGACAGAGATTAAAGGCAGAATAAATTGAAATATCTGGGACCATTATTACATTAAATAGAAGAAGTCTAATGCTTCCAATCGGAATAGCCTGGACTGCCAGAGTAACTAACAACAATTCCTTTGAAAAGGCTGAAGACAGTAGAACATTATGTAGACATATAAAATGGCAGTGAACAGCATTTTTTGGTCATGTAATGAGAAAAAAGACATTGGAAAACATCGTGACAACAGGATAGATTAACAGTAGGGGAGGCACGGGCAGACCTTGAGAGCTGATGTTGGATAGCCTGGGACAGTGGCAGGAAAGAATATTATCGGGGGGATTGATCCAGAACCCCAGAAGCGAGATCTGTGGAGATGCATAAATACCTGTGTCAGTTGGCAGGGCACGTGATGATGATAAAGCTTATTGTAACATATTTGTTTCATGATGTTCATACATATATTTTTTATATAGCTGCCCAAGTGATACATTATTATGTTAAGTGTTTGTATTCAAAATGTCATGATGTTCATACATATGTTGTTTATTTAGCTGCCAATGTGATACATTATTATGTTACCTGTTTATATTATAAACATGCAGTCTCATAAGTTTATTCTTATGCTCCATGAGAAGTCTGAAGTATTCTCCTGTAAAGTTTATTCTTGAGTTAATATGCTCCGTGAAAAGTCTGAAGTATTCTCCTGTAAAGTTTACTCTTAAGTATGCCCGTGTAAAGTTTATTTTTTGCTCCTAAATATATTCTTAAAGTTGTGTGCCCCTAATACATTTATTCTACATGTTTCTTCTACTCCTTCTTTCCCTTCTTCTTCTTCTTCTTCTTCTTCTTCTTCTTCTTCTTCTTCTTCTTCTTCTTCTTCTTCTTCTTCTTCTTCTTCTTCTTCTTCTTCTTCTTCTTCTTCTTCTTCTTCATCTTAATCTCTTCCCTCTCTTTCTTCCACTTTCACTTTCTTCTTTTTCTCTTCCCTTTTCCACCTTCTTCCTCTTCCTCATTCTGCAGCCTGTTATCCCTCAAGTGGACACAAGGCCTCGACCATCTCACACCAAGCCACAATATGTTGAGCAATGTGATGCAGTGACCTCCTTGCCCTCCCCATACTATTCATCACTGCCTCTAATTCTCTCCTCTGTGTATATTTAGGTCCCCCTCTATTTCTCTGTCCCTCTCTGTAGTATCCAAGCAAAGAACTTTCTAGTTATGGTATTATCAGGATTTGTCAGTATGTATTCTATCCAGTGCCAGCGTCATTTCTTCAACTTCCAATTTGCTGAAATATGTCTAATTCCTTCCCCTAGCTTGGACTTAGTGATTCCGTCGCACTGATTTAGTGCTTCTATTCTGTGCCGGCACAAGTTGAGTGACTGAATGTTTGTAGTGTATTAGCAATTGTTGTAGGTTTGCTCCATGTTTCTGATCCATACAGCAGTACAGGTTCAAGGTTAGAGTTTAATATTCTATGTGAGGGTCAGCAGGGCTGAATGAATAAGAGCGCATGCTCTTGCACTTTAGGTGCCCTGATGGTGAGGTAGCGGGTTCAACCCCTTCAAGGTTTATTTGGACTGAAGTGCTGACTTCTCGTCCTTGATTTTGGGACATAAATTACAAGTACCTCAGAAGTCAGAGTGGGTTCGACTGATGGTGAGGGACACTAGTAATGGGGAAAGCTAATGCACATGCACACATTACTTCAGTGTACTCCCCAGTAGTAGTAACTACTAGTAGACTCTGCTTGAGTTCAAAGTCAGCGGGGGGAAAAAAATTGCATTTGGTCCTGGACTTAATTTATTTTAAAATGTATTTTATTTTGGTCCTCACTCGCTTTAAGTTCAAGCACAGTCCTCTACTCTACTTCCAGTAGCACTGGACTGAATTTTTCATATGGAAACAGGGGGCTGCGTGGTCTCAAGGTATGGTGTCCGCCTCGAGTGCTGGAGGTCCCGGGTTCAAGCCCCGATCCCAGGTTCAGGCACCGGTCCCGGGTTCATGCCCCGGTGATACCGGGATTTTTTTTTCTTGTGGACTTCTAGTAATAAAATTCCCCTGGTCTCTGGGTAGTGAGATCGGACGCCATTGTGTATTGTTGCGCACGCAAAAAATCCCTTGGCAATTGAAAATCGAAAAAGAGTAGCCTAACGGCGCTGCCCGGGCAAAATTTTAAGTTAAAAATCTACCCAAAATATTTCAGGATCCTCGCTGATGCTACGGAGTTCGTGCACTGAGCTGAGTTTCTCCACACTCAGGTTTGAGTTTGGAGGAGAATGGAGCACTTATAGGTTGCACCCGTGTGCCGTGATGTTGATCCGTCGACTAAACTAAACTAAACTCATATGGATTGGCTCTTTCCCTACTATCAGTGCCCCTCACCATCAGACCAACCCACTCCAACTTCAGAGGTATTTGTAAATTACGTCCCCACGAACATGGAGGATAGGCAGTGAAATGGTTAAAGCCTCTGGAGTGTTTATCCTCGTGACTTCCGTTTGCATTCGCATTTTCCTCATGTTTGACTGGTAGTTTATGGTTCTGTCACCCTGCTATTGAGTTGAGTGTGTGGTGCGATGCTGTGAGCTGTGGATTTTGTGTGAAATGCTTTTAAATCTGCCCGAGGTTGTGGAACGGGAACTGCATGTTCAGAGCAATGGCGGCTGGCTACGTCCCAGAATTGACCGGTTTTTGTGCCTTATGCAGAAATGTGTGGCTGCTGGTCTTCTGGTGACTGCCGCTTCCTTTGACGACGAACTGTGTTTTCGTGGAGGACTGCTGTTTTGGCATTCTGGAGACTGCATTATGTACAGTGAAATTTGTATTTACAACTGCTCGAGGTTGTTTTGTTGCGTGAACTGCATTTCGGAGAAAAAATGGCGTGGCTGGCTAGAAAACATCTAGAAATGGAAAACAACATCTAAAAATATTAAGACTTTGTAGGCGATTTGGGAAAGTGACTGCTGCTTCCATCAAGGATGAACTGTATGTTTCGTAGAGGACTTCTGTTGTGACATTCTGGTGGCGGCATTATGCACAGAGTGCCTGAGTGTGTTGTTGTTTGTCGAGACTCCTGTCTTTTCCACTTTTCACATGGGGCAGCGAGGAACATTTTATGTGATATTCACTGGCACAGGAATGGAGCATAATGGGGACGACCCGTTGCTGTGTTGTTGGAACCGCGACTAATGACTAACTACGTCCCCAAGTCAAGTACGAGAAGTCCACATTTTAGTCCAACTGACCTTGTAAGGGATGGACCCGCTACCTTGGCATTAGCACACTGAATGTTTAAGAATGAACGCTCTTATCCATTTGGACCATGCTGACTTATGTTTTTTTTTCTTAAAAGTTCTTCTGGAGTGAAAAGTGGAGGGAGAAGTTCAGGAGAAGGTGGTGGAGAACACATCTAGAGGTGGACTGGAGAAAAGTGGAGGGAGAAGTTCAGGAGAAGGTGGTGGAGAACACATCTAGAGGTGGACTGGAGAAAAGTGGAGGGAGAAGTTCAGGAGAAGGTGGTGGAGAACACATCTAGAGGTGGACTGGAGAAAAGTGGAGGGAGAAGTTCAGGAGAAGGTGGTGGAGAACACATCTAGAGGTGGACTGGAGAAAAGTGGAGGGAGAAGTTCAGGAGAAGGTGGTGGAGAACACATCTAGAGGTGGACTGGAGAAAAGTGGAGGGAGAAGTTCAGGAGAAGGTGGTGGAGAACACATCTAGAGGTGGACTGGAGAAAAGTGGAGGGAGAAGTTCAGGAGAAGGTGGTGGAGAACACATCTAGAGGTGGACTGGAGAAAAGTGGAGGGAGAAGTTCAGGAGAAGGTGGTGGAGAACACATCTAGAGGTGGACTGGAGAAAAGTGGAGGGAGAAGTTCAGGAGAAGGTGGTGGAGAACACATCTAGAGGTGGACTGGAGAAAAGTGGAGGGAGAAGTTCAGGAGAAGGTGGTGGAGAACACATCTAGAGGTGGACTGGAGAAAAGTGGAGGGAGAAGTTCAGGAGAAGGTGGTGGAGAACACATCTAGAGGTGGACTGGAGAAACCCTGGAAGAGCACATGCTGCAGATGCTGTAAAGGCCAAAGCAGTTTGAAGATTCTTTACAACGACCTTCACTGAGGAGATATGTGTCCCCCTTATCCCCCAGAAAATGTGATGACCTCTAAGGAAGGTCACAACCCACAGGTTGAAAGTTCAGGATGTAAAAACAAGCTGCTTTTGACCTGGCCCGTGTACATCCCACAAAAGAAAGTCAGAACTGGGGCAGTATTTTAACATGTATTATTCACATGTATAAATATAAATGTGTGTGTGTATCATAAAGTAATTAAATAGAATAAGGCATGAATGGAGAATACAAACTTATTTATGCTATGTTTGCGGTTCAGATTTCAGTGTTTAAAGATCCCATACATGTGTCAAATGTATGAATTAATTACATGTGAATGTTCATATTTGTTTTGTTTCTTGTGGAATGAATTTAACAGATTTTTCACCATAAATCTCACTGATGGCTTACTCCTTATATGACTTCAGCACTTTCAGTAGCCTTTACTCCTTCTCTTCATTACAGGAGTGTGCCCAGTAACTTTGTCCTTGGAAATTAATGTGGCAGTTGCTATACATCATTTGTTATTCAATTCGCTCTGTACTATGTTATTTGTTAGTCAACCTGCTTCGGTACTATGTTCTATTTCATCACTTGCTAGTCAACCTGCCCATTACTATGTTCTGTTCTGTGACTTGCTAGTCAACCTGCCCATTACTATGTTCTGTTCTGTGACTTGCTAGTCAACCTGCCCATTACTATGTTCTGTTCTGTGACTTGCTAGTCAACCTGCCCATTACTATGTTCTGTTCCGTGACTTGTTAGTCAACCTGCTGATTACTATTTTCTGTTCCATCATTGCTAGTCAACCTGCTCATTACTGCGTTCTATTCTGCCACTTGCTAGTCAACCTGCTCATTACTATGTTCTGTTCCGTGACTTGTTAGTCAACCTGCTGATTACTATTTTCTGTTCTGTGACTTGCTAGTCAACCTGCCCATTACTATGTTCTGTTCTGTGACTTGCTAGTCAACCTGCCCATTACTATGTTCTGTTCTGCCACTTGCTAGTCAACCTGCCCATTACTATGTTCTGTTCTGTGACTTGCTAGTCAACCTGCCCATTACTATGTTCTGTTCCGTGACTTGTTAGTCAACCTGCTGATTACTATTTTCTGTTCCATCATTGCTAGTCAACCTGCTCATTACTGCGTTCTATTCTGCCACTTGCTAGTCAACCTGCCCATTACTATGTTCTGTTCTGTGACTTGCTAGTCAACCTGCCCATTACTATGTTTCTGTTCTGTGACTTGCTAGTCAACCTGCCCATTACTATGTTCTGTTCTGTGACTTGCTAGTCAACCTGCCCATTACTATGTTCTGTTCTGTGACTTGCTAGTCAACCTGCTGATTACTATTTTCTGTTCCATCATTGCTAGTCAACCTGCTCATTACTGCGTTCTATTCTGCCACTTGCTAGTCAACCTGCCCATTACTATGTTCTGTTCTGTGACTTGCTAGTCAACCTGCCCATTACTATGTTCTGTTCTGTGACTTGCTAGTCAACCTGCCCATTACTATGTTCTGTTCTGTGACTTGCTAGTCAACCTGCCCATTACTATGTTCTGTTCTGTGACTTGCTAGTCAACCTGCCCATTACTATGTTCTGTTCTGTGACTTGCTAGTCAACCTGCCCATTACTATGTTCTGTTCTGTGACTTGTTAGTCAACCTGGCCCATTACTATGTTCTGTTCTGTGACTTGTTAGTCAACCTGCCCATTACTATGTTCTGTTCTGTGACTTGCTAGTCAACCTGCCCATTACTATGTTCTGTTCTGTGACTTGTTAGTCAACCTGCCCATTACTATGTTCTGTTCTGTGACTTGTTAGTCAACCTGCCCATTACTATGTTCTGTTCTGTGACTTGCTAGTCAACCTGCCCATTACTATGTTCTGTTCTGTGACTTGTTAGTCAACCTGCCCATTACTATGTTCTGTTCTGTGACTTGCTAGTCAACCTGCCCATTACTATGTTCTGTTCTGTGACTTGCTAGTCAACCTGCCCATTACTATGTTCTGTTCCGTGACTTGTTAGTCAACCTGCTGATTACTATTTTCTGTTCCATCATTGCTAGTCAACCTGCTCATTACTGCGTTCTATTCTGCCACTTGCTAGTCAACCTGCTCATTACTATGTTCTGTTCCGTGACTTGTTAGTCAACCTGCTGATTACTATTTTCTGTTCCATCATTGCTAGTCAACCTGCTCATTACTGCGTTCTATTCTGCCACTTGCTAGTCAACCTGCTCATTACTGCAGTCTGTTTTGTCACTTGTTTGTCAACGTGCTGATTATTATGTTCTATTCCATTCCTTGCTAGTCAATGCATTCTGTACTAAGTTCCGTTCTGTTACTTGTTACTCAACCTGCTCTGTACTGTGTGCAAACCTCCCAGCCCTATATTGTTATTATTTTAACCAATGTTATTCCATTCATTACTTTTAACTTCTGCTGTAGCAAACAGTTAATTTATAGTAGCAACAGCAGGAGATAAAATAACAACTGGCTGAGGCAGAAAATAGTTGCTCTTGAGTTGTTGAACCAATGGCAGTAAGTTGAGTAGAGTTGAGTCAAGAACTGACATTACAGCACTCTGGACATTCCCATACATGCTCTGTCCTCACCTGCAACAGCCAGCGAAGAGTCCCAGTACTAATGGTACCAGCAGCAGTCTGATGATATGTCCATCTGGCCTTTCCTCTGAGTTTTGAGTATCGGCCAGATTGGCTGGTCACTTCTTGCAGCACCATTCTCTCCAGTCAATTATGGTATATCTGTTGTTGACACTATACATATGATCCCAAAGGATCCCGACCACATCTGCCTTATGCACCAACACCCCACTCAGGGATGCAGTCCCAGCCAATCTGTTGGCCTGCTCGGTTGCCACTCCACCAGGATGTCCAGGATCAGTAAGATAACATCTTCTGCAACTGAACATTAGTAGGTGGATTTGGCTCAGCTCCACTGCAGAACTGAACATTAGTAGGTGGATTTGGCTCAACTCCACTGCAGAACTGAACATTAGTAGGTGGATTTGGCTCAGCTCCACTGCAGAACTGAACATTAGTAGGTGGATTTGACTCAACTCCACTGCAGAACTGCCACATTGTGGTGTATTTTCTATAGTGCATACACAGAGACCTGCTGTGTGGCAAAGGGGTTATGGACACAATTCTTATTCTTACATGCTGTGTTCGAAACACAGCTGCGGGCAATTTGGCAGGAGACCACCTTGCATTTGTTTTCTTACAATGGTATGAGTATCAGTTGTTCAGAAAGCAATGGCAAACTACTGATCGTAAACTTGCCAAGAAATAACAATCAGCCAAAAAACGCTGGTGTTGGCTGCGACATCCTATAAAGGACTAACTAAAGTACTTAGAGAAAGACGCTTGGGAGTCAAGACCAAAGTGGACCCTCTCCACAAGTGTGTAATGATGATACAAGAGGTAAAAGATTCATAGAAGGAGAACAGCTTCTGTTGTGCTTATCCCATGGTGGAGTTTATACAAAAATGAACAAATTAGTGTGACACAGATGGAGTTCATGATATTTTTATTTACTTTAACATGTGTATAGTTAGGTCCCATGTCTGGAGCAGATATTGGGGGGGGGGGGGGGGACGGGACATGACACTAAAATCTCTGATCTGATATTCACAAATAAGTTGACTATCTCGCTCAGTTATTTGTTGTCCAGCTGTTAAGCTGTCCACATATATCTTTCTCTGTCCTCCACTGCTTCTTGTGCTTAGTGGTTTCTCACTTAATGCTAATTTCTCTATTCAGCCTCTCCTATTGCCAATATCTGGCTTAAGGGGTAGTGTATGTAGTTTCACAACACCGACATACATGGTTCGATGTTAGCTGCAGGCTGTTTGTAAACATACCCCCTTTTTTGTTGATTTTTACGAAGGTATGAGCGGCGGCAGTTTGAAAGCTACTGAACAGAAAATTGCCTAGAAAATGACAAATAGTTAATAAATGCTGGAAATGATGGTGGTATCCTGTAAAGGACATGTGGAACTAACTAACCTCTTCTAGTTATATCTTCATACATTTATTTGAATTTGTTCTTGTGGTTTTGTTGAGTGATCTTGTAACACCTGCAGCTGTCAGTACATGAGGGGGCTTCAAATGAAAACCTTAAATGTTTAAAAAAATGTGTTTTTTTAAATAAAATATATCCTGAAAAGTAAAGAACAAATGTATCATGTTTTCGATGTAGTCACCACTGCGTTCAATGCAAGTTCTCCAACACCTATACAATGCTTGGATTCCTGAAGAAAGAAATTCTTTTGGTTGTGTGTGTAACCATTCATGCACCACCTGCCGTACCTCTTCATCGGACCAAAATGTCTGTCACTGAAATCACACCATTTTGTAACTTCCCACACCACTCATACACTTGCTGGACTGACAGGCATGCTTCACAATACTTGACATTCATTCACCAATTAATGTCTATAGGTTGAACCCCTTCACTGATCAAACAACAAATAACAGAACACTGCTTCTCGTTGGTGCATGTCAAAAGTTAGGTGGCCATCTTCAAACTGTCCTTATAACGTCACAGTGTTTGTCTGCATCATGATGTCTTCCTTATAACTTCACAGTGTTTGTCTGCATCATGATGTCACATGCTTAACACTTTTAACACCATTAACAACAATATTGACAGGTTACAAGACAATGGCATGGTTATGGTAATTTCTACCGCACTTTTAAGGTTTTGATTTCAAGCCCCCCTCATATTAGAGCTGTGGATTATATGTGTGAAATTAGATTCTACCTTCAAATCTGATGATCAATAAAGCCTAGGAACTATACTCCTGTGTGCTGGTCTGCAAGCTAGGTCGTGGTGAGTGCAAAACCACATTGAGATGGATTTTAACAAAAAAATTATCTCATTGACTTGGGCTCCGAGGTTGACCACATCACCCGCTGATTGCTGAGGGGTCTACGAACATGTAGATTAAGCACCATATACCCAGGATGGTTTAAGGCACGAGAAAAGGTCCATTACTTTCACTATACCCTACATTACTTTGACTATACCCTACATTACTTTGACTATACCCTACATTACTTTCACTATACCCTACATTACTTTCACTATACCCTACATTACTTTGACTATACCCTACATTACTTTCACTATACCCTACATTACTTTGACTATACCCTACATTACTTTGACTATACCCTACATTACTTTCACTATACCCTACATTACTTTCACTATACCCTACATTACTTTCACTATACCCTACATTACTTTCACTATACCCTACATTACTTTCACTATACCCTACATTTCTTTCACTATACCCTACATTACTTTCACTATACCCTACATTACTTTCACTATACCCTACATTACTTTAACTATACCCTACATTACTTTCACTATACCCTACATTACTTTCACTATACCCTACATTACTTTCACTATACCCTACATTACTTTCACTATACCCTACATTACTTTTACTATACCCTACATTACTTTTACTATACCCTACATTACTTTTACTATACTCTACATTACTTTGACTATACCCTACATTACTTTTACTACACTCTACATTACTTTTACTATACCCTACATTACTTTCACTATACCCTACATTACTTTCACTATACTCTAAATTACTTTGACTCTACCCTACTCTACTTTGACTATTCCCTACGTGCATTATAATCGAGATTTTGCGGTAGTCATTTTCTAATATTCATCATCATATGTCCTGCCAGCTGGCATAGGCGTTCATGTCTCTCCTCAAATCTTGGTCTTTGATTTACTGAATCAACTCTGCTGATGATATGCCTCCATGCCACCATCTCAGTCCAGTCAAGTGTCATTTCCCCTTGGTCTGCCTCTTTTGCCACCGATATTCGCAGTTGTCATAACGTTCTCCAATGTCTTTCTTCTCATCACATGACTAAAGAAAGCTGTTTGTCTCTTTCTTATTAATGTATACGATGTTCTAGTTTTATTTGTCTTTTTCAAGCAATCGTAGTGAGTTACTCTGGCAATCCAAGGAATTTGCAACAATCGTCTCAGGAACCACATCTCCTTTTCTTCCAAGTGCTTCCAAATTTCCTCATTTACGTTCCAAGATTCACAGCCATACAGCAAAACAGGTTCTATAGGATATTTCATCACTCTCTTTCTTACATTCAATGACAGTGACGTATTGCATAAGATACTTTTCATGTTCTGAAATCCAGCTTTTGCTTGCCTTATTCTGTTCTTAATCTCTGTCGTGCATCTTTCATTTGATATTCGCATCACGAAAATATTACATTACAAACAAAGCATTTATAACTGTGAAGAAGAAGCCACAGGTGAACTTCAACCTTTAACCTCTACACCAGCCGTAGGACTAGCACTACCATCCTTATGACCTTCACTGGGCGGACCTTGGCCTTCAGCCTGACCTTGGACGTCGTCTTTCTCCTTGGCGCCATGTTTAAGAGTGCGTGTGAACTCCAGGTAGTCAAATCGTCCTTCCAGGATGGGAGCGCCGTGGAGGAGTTCTTCCACCATGTCCTCTGACCACCGGTCACCCATGGTCATCAAACACTCTCGCAGGTACTCTTCAGGAATGTAACCTGGATAGGGATATAACAAAGACTAGTTTATTTGTGCTGGACGAACAGGTCAATCGTCATAGCTTGAAGAGAGTGGTGCGGAAGGGAGTGACCAGAGGATCTGCCTGACATTCAGTACTGAAGGAAAGGCCAGTACGGAATGTCATGAGTGCTGTGATGTCGGTTCTTGACTCAACTCATCTCAACTCAATATTGTGGTGATTATTTTGTTGACACAAAGATTTGTCAATAAACTCTTACATATACACATCATCACAATCATCACCATTTTAATCAATCTTTAATACCATAACAAGTCGTCATATATGTTAGCCAGTATCACCAGCACCATCACTGACATCATTGCTATCATCATCACAACCTCCAGCATCGTGTTCATCACCACCAACATCATTATCAATACCAACATCACTATCACCACCAAAATCATTATCAGCACTAATATCATTATCACTACCACTAACACCATCATTGTTATCATCATCCATCACGATCATCATCAATAAACACAACCGCTTTTTGCATTCTGCATTGTTCCAACAGTCCTGCCTTTATATCTCTCTTGCTGTCTCTTGATATCTCTGTATCTCTCTCATCTCATCTTTATCTCATCTATTTCTCTCTTTCTGTGTCTCAGCTTGTATCTCTGTGTCTTTTACTCCGTCATGGTCTGACTGGTTGTCCCCCATGTAAGTGTGTCCGTGTTTTTTTCCCCTTATATTTCTATCATTGACTTGCTCCTAGTATCTGTCCGTCCGTCTCTCTCTCTCTCTCTCCCTCTCTCTCCCCCCACCCCCCTTACACACAATAAACAACCACCCAATATACCCACGTACATATAGGACACAGACACACACACGAGGACATACACATGTCAATCATGCAAACATATAGGACACACACACATACACGAGCACGTACACATGTCAATCATGCAAACATATAGGACACACACACACACACACACACGAGCACGTACACATGTCAATCATGCAAACATATAGGACACACACATACACGAGCACGTACACATGTCAATCATGCAAACATATAGGACACACACACACACACGAGCACGTACACATGTCAATCATGCAAACATATAGGACACACACACACACATGAGCACTCTTGCACGTACACATATGCCAATCAAGCAAACATATATACACCCCCAAAGGGACGCAGAGGTGTTTCCAAGGCACCAGGGCCGGGTTACATACTGGCCAAGACCTATTGACGCGTCCTCGTCGAGCGTCCTGGGCAACAGGTCCCTTCGGGGTCCTGGCTAAAGTCAGTAGGATCGTTGATTCCTCCGAAGTCGGAGAGTGTCTGCCTGTACGGCGAGGAACCACCAGTCTGCACACCAATAAGCCAGACATGGGACAACGGATACTCACGCAAACCTCAGGTCCTGTATGACATCACACTGATGTTGGACAACAGGATGTCTTTGTCCGGCATACAGGACTTCACGCTGGAGATCACAGCCAGCGAAACCAAGCAATCAAGCAAAGCATACACCCCCAATAAATACGCATGCACTGGCACCCTGTCGTCTCGACAGACGATAGTTTTTTCATCATCATCATGTGCCATGCCGATAAGCGTAGGCGGTCATGTTGCTCCATCTCACGCAATCACCAGAATAGTAGAACAGCTCAGTGTTCTTGTCTCGACCATACCTCGTGACCAAGCCATCCAGGTATTTACTTCTCTGCCTTCTCCTTGTTATCTTCCCATCAATCTTGCCAGATGTCACCAAGTTCTTCAATTTATTTCTTCTCATAATTTGTCCAAAAATTGTGACTATCTACGTATAATTTCTCTTATCAGTTTGCGGCTTTCAGTTGTTTCTTGTAGGACTTGGTCATTGGTTTTTCTGTCTGTCATATGTTCTTTGCATTTTCCTCAGAAACCACACAGCCATCAGATGTTTTTCAGTTTGTCTGCTCATTGTCCACGCTTCACACCCATACAAAGTACAGATGGTGTGTTACACTGCTTAAATGGAGTTATACCCCTCCATAGCACAAAGCATAATCAACAGCCAACAGCGTCACGAAAATACCTACCTGCATTTCTTTCATCGAAGCAAGCGAAGGCGTTCCTGATAACCTCCTCGGGGTCAGTCCCGTTCAGCTTCTCCCCGAACAAGGTCAGGAACATGGTGAAGTTGATGGGCCCAGGCGCCATGTTGATCATGATGTCCAGGTCCTTGTCTGTGGGGTTCTTGCCCAAGGAAGTGTACATCTCAAACAGGTCCTCCTTGTCGATGTACCCATCCCGGTTCTGGTCAATCATGTTGAAGGCTTCCTGTGGCAGGACAGTTTCGTTCAATGAGATTGGAGCACGGTGCAAGACGCCAGAATGGGTCAAACACAGAGATTGTGCTTCCGCATATTTTAAGGATCATACAAGGAAAGCATCTACTTATCAGAATAGTTGGCTTTTCGGCAATTACTTATCACAACAGTTCAGTTTTTCCAGAATTACTTATCACAATAGTTTAGTTTTCAGTAGATACTTATCAGAATAGTTTGGTTTTCAGCAATTACTTATCACAAAAAATTTAGTTTTCAGATCAGAATAGATCGAATATCAGAATAGATTTTTTTCCCAGCAATTATTTATCACAGTTGTTTGGTTTTTCAGTAATTAATTATCTGAAAAGTTTGGTTTTCAGCAATTATTTATCACAATAGTTTGGCTTTCAGCAATTATTTATCACAATAGTTTGGTTTTCAGCAATTACGTATCAAAATAGCTTGGTTTGCGGCAATTCATTCATTTATTCAGTAGCATGTCCTTTGCAGAACGACGCTCCCATAACAACCTTCCGGAAAACCTCTCGATCATAAGCAAGATGTCCCGCGTCCGATACACCCATTTGGAGATCATCCGCCACATCCTGCACCCATCTTCTCTTTGGCCTTCCTCTTCCTCTCTTTCTAGGCATATACCCCTCCCTTATTGTTCTCTCCAAACTTTCGTGACGTTTCAAGCGACCAAAATATTTCAATTTTCTTTGTTTTATCGTCTTTAATAGCCAACCTTCTTCAATATTCAGCTCTTGAAGTATGGATGCATTTGTTCTTTTCTTTATCCAAGATATTCTTAGAACTCGTATATAATATTTATATTCAAAGGTATTTATGCGCTGTTCAGCTTGTTTAGTAAGTGTCCATGTCTCACCGGCGTATGTTGCAATGGGAAAGATGCATGCTCTTAAAAATCTGATTTTTGTAGTTCTGTCTGACCCTCTCCACAATTTATTCAGTTGGTTTAGTCTTTGAAGAGCAATAGCTATTTGCCTTTTAACTTCTTTCACCGTGTCACCATTTTTGGTAATCAATGACCCAAGATATTCAACATTTTCCACCACCTCCAGTCTTTCCTCATTAACATATATTTCTTTATCCATAGTATTCTCAACCAAGTGGATAATTTTAAATACCTAGGGGCACTTATAACATCAGATGGAAGATGTATAACAGAGATTAAGACCAGAATAGGGCAGGCAAAAGCCGCATTTCAGAAAATGGAGAGTATCTTATGCAATAAGTCTCTATCAATGAATGTAAGAAAGAGAGTGCTGAAATGCTATATAGAACCAGTTTTGCTGTATGGCAGCGAATCTTGGAATTTAAATGAACAAATTAGGAAGAACTTAGAAGCAACAGAGATGTGGTTTTTAAGACGAATGTTGCAAATTCCTTGGACTGCCAGAGTAACTAACAATGATTGCCTGAAAGAGGCTAATGAAACTAGACCACTATATACAACAATAACAAAGAGACAAACAGCTTTCTTTTGTCATGTGATGAGAAGAGAAGCATTGGAGAACACCATGACAACTGGAAAGATCGAGGGGAAGAGAGGCAGAGGTAGACCAAGAGAAATGATGCTGGACGGATTGAGACGGTGGCATGGAGGAGTATCAGCAGCAGAGTTGATCCAGAACACCAAAGACCGAGGTCTGTGGAGAGCCATGAATGCCTACGCCAGCCGGCACGGCACTTGATGATGATGATAGTAGTTTTATCTGTATGCATTACCTTTGTTTTTACTATGTTAAGATATAAGTTGTGATGTTCACTAGTTGGTGTTTCCAGAAGAGACAAATCAACAAAACGACATGACGACATCAGAGATCTGATAGGCGTGACATCTTCATATATCAACGTCATTGAGACGTCATGAGTAAAGTGGTTTCATCATATTATGAGAATGAATACCGATCAACTGTTGATAAGACCGATCAGACCATGCACAACATATACATATAAAACCTAAAGAAAACGCTAGATAGAAAACACCAAGAAATGCTAGATATAAAATACAAAGAAAAAGCTTGACAGAAAACACAAAGAAACGCTAGATATAAAATACAAAGAAAACTCTAGATAGAAAACACAAAGAAACGCTAGATATAAACTACAATGAAAACGCTAGTTAGAAAACACAAACAATACGCTAGATATAAAACTCAAAGAAAATTCTAGATATAAAATATAAAGAAACACTATATTGAAAACACAAAGAAAACACAAGATATAAAATACAAAGGAAGCGCTAGATAGAAAACACAAAGAAAACGCTAGATAGAATACACAATAAAACGCTAGATAGAAAACTCGCAGAAAACGCTAGATAGGAAACACAAAATAGCGCTAGAAACACTAGACAAAAAACACAAAAGGTACTAAACTCAGATACGACGTAACCAGGGCTAGAGATTAGGCTCCCCACAACCCTACGCTTGATGGCAAGGGCGGATTTGAAACCTGATCATCACCAAGCACCATCTCCGCAGTGAAGGTCGGCAGTAATGAGTCTCCACCGCTCTCTGTCCCGTGTCTTCATTTAACCTATCACTGGAGATATTTCTTTTTGGCTGTGAACTCAAGTTTAGTCCGTACACGTGCTACTATTCCTAGTGCACTGGAGTGCTTTTTGATTGTGGATTAGCCTTCCCTATTACCAGCTTCCCTCGCCATCAGGCGAACCCACCCCGACTTCAGAGGTACTTGTAATTTACGTCCCCAAGGCAAGGACGAGAAGTCAACTTTTGTGGGGAACTGAGAGCGGGGAATCGCTGTCCATAAAATACTGTGTTCATTTCTGATGTGGAAGCCGTCTGGCCGAGAGGTATAACATCCACTCTTTTTCTTCCGGGACGCTGAATACTGAGTAGGAGGTTCTCTCCCTACACCAGTGGGATGTCGACGTCTCGTCCTTGACTTTGTTTTTCCGCATATCCTTTTACAAGCCATTGCCGTCAACACCAGAATATTTCAGCTGCTGTTGATGTCTTGGCATGTTTTACGTTCAGTAGTTTGCCATCACTTTCGTCCTTGAATTGGGGAAGTAAATTACAAGTATCTCTGAAGCTGGAGTGGGTTCGTCTGATGGCGAGGGATACTGATAATAGGGACAGCTAATCCTCAAGAAAAAACAGATGAGTGGAATCACTAGGAGTAGCAACTATAGTCTGTTTACTTTTGTCTGCACCAAAATAAAATTCCATATCTCAGTAACCAACTGAGGGAAAATGATGAGATTTAGCATATAACCTTATCATTATGTCCACCCAACAAAAACTTTTAGTTCTGGAGATTGTACAGCAGATTTCAAAGATTGTTTATATGTAGTAAATAATTTACGGGTCAGAGATGAAGTGCACATTATTAAATGTATTACGGCTTCACAAGGAAACATTAGCGTTTAATAGTTAATTTTCTCGTGGGACATGGGATTGGCCTTATGACAAGAGCCTCGCGTAGTGGAACGGGGCATTACTGTAAAAAAAGTTTGTTAGCTAGAAATCACTAGTTTTTCATCAAAACATCAAAGAAATGTCGCCGCTTTCCATGATTTAAGTTGCTTTTGGGCCGATCAAAGACATATTCCTTGGGTGGGGGTAAATATAAGACGGCAGGAAAAATTTCATTACGATGCAACAGACAGTTTTCAAAATAATTGATCGTGAATGAAGGCATTAATTTCTGGACAGACTATATTAGTAGCAGCACGTGTGAGGACAACGTTCCAGTTCAAATTTGGGAAATCAAAAAAGGTTCTTTTGACTTTCACAGATTGCCAAATGCTACGAAAGCTCCTCTCATATATACATGACCGACCGCGAATATAAATACATATAAATAACCATCAGTTATTTGTCTCTTGTACATATAACTGAGGACAATATGCAAAATCATATTAATAATCTGAGTTTAACATGCAGTAGATACAACATGAATATAAATACAACCGAAACTGAAGTAATGCAGATTAGCAGATCTACTGGTCCGCTAAATATACAGATTCTTCTTCTTCTTTCGTTCGCTTGAAATATGTCTATAACTGCAATGTTGTCTCTTGTATGAATCTAACAGTCTTTTTTAGTTCATTCAGCGGTCCATAGAGTTTATCTTCCACTGTTGTCTCTCTAGGCCAGAAGGTTCGCCTGGATATGTTGTAGTTTAAGCACACCTCTGAAACAAGTTAAAGAATTTAAATATCTAGGAAGTAGGGTCACATAGATTGCAGAATAGACAGAGAAATTGAAATCAGGTGTCAAAAAGCCAGCGCGCTTATTTATCAACTATCACCCATACTGAAACATCCAAATACATCTATGTCCTCAAAACGTCAGATAATAAATAACATATTGACACCAATCCTATGCTACCAATGTCAAACTTGGACATTATCCAAATCACATTTACGGGAAATCAACATCTGTGAGATGAGATGCTTGATGAGAGCTGCCAACTTAGTATCCGACTTATCAGACAGACAGCAGAATAAGGTCAAAACTTCTGACACATACACTGAAAGTCAAAAGATAAATCGTTCGGCCATCTCGTTTAAAAGCAAAACCATCAACTACCCTACATCACAGAAGAATGAAACGAGGGCAAGAAAGAGGACTCCCGAGAAGAAAATAGAGTAACGATATCAAAAACATTGTACAATCCACGCATCGGTCGCTGGAAGGTCAACTATTCCTCTCCACGACGCTTGATGGCGAAAATTGCAGATGATGACATATACATGACTGACCTTGAACTCTTGAATCTGTGCCTGGTTGAACATAGCAAACACATTGGACGTGTATCGCTGGGTCCTGGTTCTTTGCTTCTTCTTTGTTCGCGTGCTCGACATTCTGCCTAAAAGGAAACGAACAAGACAAACGAGAAAGTTTAATGTCAATCAAAACAAATGTTACAATTAATGTCAACAAATATTCTTCCACTTTTTTGTTCGCGTGCTCGACATTCTGGCTGAAGGGAACCGAATAAGACAAACGCGAAAGGTTAATGTCAACACATCTTCTTCCACTTCTTCTTTGTTCCCCTTTCAATGGAAGGCTCATAAATAAACATATATAGTAGTGTTTGACACTTAGAAGAAGGAAGTAGAGATTAGAGGACGCACTAGACAACATAAATATTGGAAGCTCTAGTTACCGACCAGGATTCGAACCTGTCACCGAGTCATTGTGTGTCCGATTTCGGCATGCGTTTGTGTCAGGTTGACTTCATATAGACAGACTCCCAGACAGACTCCCAGACAGACTCCTAAACAGACGCCCAGACAGACTCCTAAACAGACTCCCAGACAAATTCCTAAACAGACCCCCAGACAGACTCCTAGAGACTCTTAGAAAGACTCCTAGACAGAGTCTTAGATAGAAACCTAGACAGACTCTTAGAAAGACTCCTAGACTAGACAGACTCTTAGACATACTCCTAGTTGCCAGTACTAAGGACACTACTTTCTGAACTTAGCAATCAGCATAAGGTCACCATACAGTGGATACCATCCCACTGTGGAGTACCCGGAAACGACAGAGCTGATTAATTGGCTAAGGAAGGAACCAAAGAAGAACAGCCTGGTGTGCCCATTACATACCACCAAAAGAAAAGAATGATCAAATCAGTCAGAAGGCCACCAAACCCTACTCAAGACGACTACCACGTTATGGACAGACCAGAACAGGTTATTCTCCTGCGCCTTAGAACAGGGCACAATAGATTACCCAACCACATGTATACAAAATTCAAGATTGGTGAAACAGCCATGTGCACATGTGGTTTGGCGTCGCAGACAGCAGAGCACATACTCCACATTGCCCAAACTACAACATATCCAGGCGAACCTTCTGGCCTAGAGAGACAACAGTGGAAGATAAATTCTATGGACCGCTGAGTGAACTAAAAAAGACTGTTAGATTCATACAAGAGACAACATTGCAGTTATAAACATATTTCAGGCGAACGAAAGAAGAAGAAGAAGAAATACTCCTAGTCAGACTCCTAGACAGACTCCCAGTCTTTTCGCTTGCCCCCCCCCCCCCCTCTCTCTCTCTCTCTCGCTCTCTCTCTCTCTCTCTCTCTCTCTCTCTCTCTCTCTCTCTCTTTCTTTCTCTCACTCTCACACACACACCTCCCCGAACAACAAATCATACTAACACGTTCTTTGAGTAAAAACAAACTTTCAACAAGTCAACAACAATGACGGAAATCTGCGTATTCTGTCATGGATCAATGATTGGCTGTCTTTTGAAGCCTGCGTGACCCTTTAGCTAGGCTCTGTTGTCACATGCAGGCGGCGGGTTTGAATCCTGGTAGGTCATAATCGCGTTCAATTATTTTGTGGTTGTCTCATTGGTACTTTAATCTCTTATTTATCTCTCTAATTGTATGCGCGCCTATCAATGTCACAGATTTTATTTCTCATCCTATTCTGACCACCGCGATAAGTGGACAACTCTGGGGACAGAGTATCCACCGGAATAACTGGACAACTCTGGGGACCGAGTATCCACCGGGATAAGTGGACAACTCTGCAGCTGAGCAAAGTAGGGCACATACATGTCCTGACAGTCGGAAATAGTTATCAAAGGCAGAGGTAACTGCCCCCCCCCCCCAAAAAAAAAAAAAAAAAACAACGCTTATCAATTAAAGCTTATCATTTAACACTTGCTATTTTCATTAATGGTATGTGTGTTGAAAGCAGTGGGAAACTACTTAAAATAACCTAGTCAAGAAATCACAAACAGCCAAAAATGCTGGGGTTGACTGCCACGTCCTATATAGGATCATATCATTGGCACCTTGCCGTCTTGACAGACGATAGTTTGTGCTTCAAAAAGGCATAATAACTACTACCCATGACGGTAGCTAATGTGACTGATAAGGCCAATTCGCGTTGTAAATGTCCGTTCACAGTGGGTGCATGTGAACACGTGGTCATTTCCACCATCATGCACCACCTTACGTCTCAGACGCTCGGTGTGTGACTTATCTGCAATAATTTCCTCCTTTGTCTTTATTCCATTTCTGATGTGTGTCCTCCATGCAACACGTTCAGCGGTGACTTGCTACCAATGTGCATTATCAATGCCTGTATCAATCATGTCCCGCTTACACACATCTTTGTATCGTAGTAGAGGCTTGAGATCTCTTACCCATCTGTAATTCACCAAAAAAGATGTCCTTTGGCATTCTACCATCATCCATCCTCCTAAGATGTCCTATCCATCTAAGTCTACGAAGACTGAGCATGGAATAAACCGTCACACAACCTGATCTTTCCAATACTTCAGTATTTGTGATTTTGTCTTGCCACTTAATACCAAGAATTCTTCGCAGGCACCGCATATGAAAGCTGTTTAAACGTTTCTCTTGGTGTGAGTAAGTTGTCCAGGCTTCACTGCCATAAAGAAGAGTACTAAGGACGCAGGCTTGATAGACAAGGACTTTTGTTTTGACAGTAAGCTTACTGTTCTCCCAGACTATTTTTCTTAACCTGTTCATTGTTGTTGCTGCCTTACCAATCCGGATGTTGATTTCCTGATCTAGGGATAATTTGCTATTTACCACTGATCTTAGATATGTAAAATGGTCTACCACCTTTAGTTCGGCGTCGTCAATAAAGATTGATGGTACCACATGTCCTCCTTTTGACACAATCTGTACCTTCTTTTTGCTAATTGTTAAATCAAATTCCGAACAAGCATTGGAAAATGCAGATAGTAGACATTGTAATTCTTCCTCAGAAAGGGTCATAACTGCAGCACCATCTGAAAAAAAGCAACTTTCTGATCAGTACCCTGCTTATTTTGGTCTTGGCCTTCAATCTCTAAGCATTATAGAGGCCGCCATCTGAGCGTGAGTGAATGTATATACCACCATCCTGATCACGAAAGGCATATTTCAGTAGAAGTGAAAAGTATACAGGATACAGAATTAATTTCCAGAGAATTTACCAACGAACCAACCAGTCAACCAACCATCAACAGCTAGCCAATCAACCAACTAATAACCAACTAGCCAACAATTAACCAACTAACAACCAGCTAGCCAACCAACCAACCAGTCAACACACCAACAACCACGTAGCCAACCAACCAACAAAGCAGCAACAAGTCAACACACCAACAACCACGTAGCCAACCAACCAACCAACAACCAGATAGCGAACCAGCAACTAATCAACAACCAACAACCAACGAACCAACCAACGAACCAACCAACCAACCAACCAGCAACCAGTCAACAAACCAACAACCAGCTAGCCAACCAATCAACCAGAAACCAGTCAACAAACAAACAACCAGCTAGCAAAACAACCAACCAGAAACCAGTCAACGAACCAACAAACAACTAGCCAAACAACCAACCAACCAGCAACTAATCAACAACCAACAACCAACGAACGAACGAACGAACCAACCAACCAACCAACCAACCAGCAACCAGTCAACAAACCAACAACCAGCTAGCCAACCAATCAACCAGAAACCAGTCAACAAACAAACAACCAGCTAGCAAAACAACCAACCAGAAACCAGTCAACGAACCAACAACCAACTAACCAACCAGCCAACCAGCAATCAGTCATCAAACCAATAACAAGCTAGCCAGCCAGCTAAGCAACCAACTAGCAACCAGTCAATACACCAACAACCAGCTAGCCAACCAACCAGCAACCAGTCAACACACCAACAATAAGCTAGCCAACCAACCAACCAACCAACCAACCAACCAACCAACCAAACAACCAACCAACCAATCAATTAACAAGCAACCCGCCAACCAACCAACAACCAGCTAGCCAACCAACTTATCAACCAACCAACCAACCAGTCAACAAACCAACAACCAGTTAGCCAGCAAACCAACCAACCAACCAGCAACCAGCCAACCGACCAACCAGCAACCAGTCAACAAACCAACAACCAGGTAGCCAACCAACCAACCAACCAACAACCCGTCAACCAACCAACAACCATCTAGACAACTAATCAACCAACCAGCAACCAGTCAACAAACCAACAACCAGCTAGCCAACCAACTAATCAACCAACCAACTAACTTATCAATCAACCAGCAACCTGTCAACTAATCAACAACCAACTAGCCAACAAACCAACCAGCAACCGGTCAACAAACCAACAACCAGGTAGCCAACCAACCAAGCAACCATCCAATCAATCAACCAGCAACCCGTAAAAAAACCAACAACCAGCTAGCCAACCAACCAGCCAACCAGCAACCAGTCAACAAACCAACCAACCAACCAACCAGCAACCAGTCAACATACCAACAACCAGCTAGCCAACCAACCAACCAGCAACCATTCACCATACCAACAACCAGCTTGCCAACCAACCAACCAGCGACCCGTCAACCAACCAACAACCATCTAGCCAACCATCCATCCAACCAACCAACCAACCAGCAATCAGTCAACAAACCAACAACCAGCTAACCAACCAACCAACCAACCAGCAACCAGTCAACAAACCAACAACCAGCTAACCAATCAACCAACCAGAAACCAGTCAACAAACCAACAACCAACTAGCCATCCAACGAGATGTATTAGATATGTGTTCAGTCAGATCGTGATGCTGGCAGTTAGCATCTATGAAGTCAGTACAAGTAAAGGACCCCGTTTAAGAACTCCCGAGTAGTAATTAGGGATATGTTGCTAGCCTTATATTTGTATGGACCAATTGGCGCCCAGACAAATGGCAATTGGAACGACCTGTGAGAGAAGAGGCAGAGGCAGACCAAGAGAAATGATGCTGGATGGACTGAGACAGTGGCATTGGGGAATATCATCACCATAGATGATCCGGAGCACCAAGGACCGAGATCTGGGGAAAGACATGAACGCCTACTTCAGTTGACAAGGCAAATAATGGTAAATGGGCACACGAGGCCAGATGTGGTCAACATGGCGCCGTTACACTTTTACTTCTGCAGGTACCCATTTTAGACTGGGCCGCTGAATAAAAATTCACTTTGATGGCAATTCGAAACCACGAATACGGCAGGCAAGAGACTACACCGCCCCGGCACCTTGCTAGCAGCCATAAACGTCGGTACCTCCTAAAGCAGCCATTCCCCTATGGGCGTGTCCTGAGTGCTCTGACGTTCTGTATGTTATTCAACGACCAATAACCATGTTCCATTTGGGCGTGTGGGAAATCTTGTGGTACAGACGAAGCTAAACAAAATAACAAGATGTGTGATCCGTTTTGATAAAAGTCAATGGTTGACTGATTGGTTGGTTAGCTAGCTTGTTGTTGGTTGGTTGGTTAGTTAGTTAGTTAGTTAGTTAGTCGTGGTTCCAACTTCACGGCAACGGGTTGTCCCCATATTGCTCCGTTCCTGTGTCAGTGAATATCACACAAAATGCTCCTCACTGCCAAAAGTGAACAATGGAAAAATGTTGGTTGGTTGTCTAGCTGGATGTTGATTGGTTCATTGGCTAGCTGGTTGTTGGTTGGTAGGCTGGTTGGCTAGCTGACTGTTGATTACCAAGATGGTTGTTTATTGGTCGGTTGGCTAGCTGGTTGTTGGTTGGTTGGTTGGCTTGCTAGTTGTTGGTTAGCTGCTACTTGTTGGTTGGTTGTTTGGCTAGCTAGTGGTTGGTTAGTTGCTAGTTGTTGGTTGGTTGTTTGGCTAGCTAGTGGTTGGTTAGCTAGCAGGATGTTGATTGATTTGTTGGCTAGCTGGTTGATGGTTGGTTAGCTTGTTGTTGGTTAGATAGCTGGTTGTTGATCGGTTGGTTGACAAGCTGGTTGCTGGTTGGATGACTAGCTGATTGTTGGTTGGTTGGTTGGCTTGATGGTTGTTGCTTAGCTAGCTAGTTGTTTGTTAGCTAGCTGGTTGTTGTTTGGTTGGTTGGCTAGCTGGTTTTAGGCTGGCTAGCTCGTTGTTGGATGGTTAGTCGGCTAGCCGGTTGTTGGTTGATTGGTTAATTGTTGGTTAATTGCCTAGCTGGTTGTTGATTGGTTGGTCAGCTAGCTGGTTATGGTTGGTTAGTTAGCTAGCTGGTTGTTAGTTGGCTAGCTAGTTGTTATTTAATTGATTAGTTGTTGGTTGGTTGCCTACCTGATTGTTTTTGGTTGGTTGGCTAGCTGGTTGTTGGTTGGTTGGTTGGTGATTTGTTGGTTAACTGGTTGTTGGTTGGTTGGTTGGTTGGCTAGCTGGTTGTTCATTGGTTTGTTAGTTGTTGGTTGGTTGGCTAACTGGTGGTTAGTTGGTTGGATGGCTGGTTGCTGGTTAGTTTTCGGGCTAACTGGTTGTTAGTTAGTTGGTTGGCTAATTGATTCTTAGTTAGTTGGTTGGCTAACTGGTTGTTAGTTAGTTGGTTGGCTAACTGGTTGTTAGTTAGTTGATTGGCTAACTGGTGTTAGTTAGTTGGTTGGCTAACTGGTTGTTAGTTAGTTGGTTGGCTAACTGGTTGTTAGTTAGTTGGCTGGGTGGCTGGTTGCTGTTTAGTTGGTTGGCTAACTGGTTGTCAGTTAGTTGGCTGGGGGTGGCTGGTTGCTGGTTAGTTAGTTGGCTAACTGGTTGTTAGTTAGTTGGTTGGCTAACTGATTGTTAGTTAGTTGGTTGGCTAACTGGTTGTTAGTTAGTTGGTTGGCTAACTGGTTGTTAGTTAGTTGGCTGGGGGTGGCTGGTTGCTGGTTAGTTAGTTGGCTAACTGGTTGTTAGTTAGTTGGTTGGCTAACTGATTGTTAGTTAGTTGGCTGGGGGTGGCTGGTTGCTGGTTAGTTAGTTGGTTAACTGGTTGTTAGTTAGGTGGTTGCAACTGGTTATTAATTGATTGGTTGGATGGCTGGTTGCTGGTTAGTTGATTAGTTGGCTATCTGATTATTAGTTTGTTGGTTAGCTAGTTGGTTGGCTGGTTCGTTTGTAAATTCTCTGGAAATTAGTTGCATTCTCTTTGCAGTACATCGCAGCCAACCGCAGCATTTGGTCTCTGTTTTATTTCTTTTCAATGTTTACGTTCAGTAGGTAGGCATTGCTTTCTGAACGACCAGAACTCATACCATTCTATGACAACCAGCGCCAGGCGGTATATCGTTGCGTATCGAACGCGGTATGAGCGATTGCGAATTATGTTCGCAACCTCTTTACCAGAGCGCCGGTTGTCGACAGGTATTATGGGAAATGATAAAACGATGCGGCTCACTATCCCCGTACGCTACAGCGCCGGTTACCCATCACCTAGGTGATACAGGGTGTAAATATAATGCATGAACTTTACAGAGGGTGAATACAAAACTTGGACCAGCAATATTTTCAAACACTGCACATTCATTAAAAATACACGTTATATTTCGCTCTGAGTTGAACTAAAAGTAATGCTGTTTTCTAGTTGCAGTCTATATCAGGCAACTTTACAAACGTTTATTCCTGCTACTTGTTTATCATACATGGTGTATATCTAATGACTGTGCAGTTTATGAAAATATTGCCTGTCCAAGTTTTCTATTTACCTATTATGTTGCATACATTTTATAAAGGGTGAATATAAAACTTGGACCGGCAATATTTTCAAACTCTGCACAGCCATTAAAAATACACCCTATACTATACCGAACAACTTCACATACGTTTATTCCTAGTGATCTGTTTATCATACTATACCAAGCCACTCCACATAGTTTATTCCTGGTACTCTGTTCATCATAATATATAGAGATAAATTTCACATATGTTTATTCCTGGTACTCTAATCATCATACTGTACCGAGCAAAGTCACATACGTGTAGCCCTGCTACTCTGTTCATCATACTATACCGAGAAATTTCCCATACCATACTATACCGTGCAATGTCACATAGGTTTATTCCTGCTACTCTGTTCAACCATAATATACCAAGCAACTTCACATACGTTTATTCCCGTTACTCTCTTCATCAGACTATACCAAGCAGATTGATATACGTTTATTCCTGGTACTGTATTTATAAAAGACTATACTATGCAACTTTATATACGTATATTCCTTGTACTCTCTTCATCATACTTTATACCAAGTAACTTTACATACGTTTATTCCTGGCATTGTATTTACCAAAGACTATACCACAAAGCTTGACATAGTTTATCTTTGGTACTGTATTTATCAAAGACTATACCATACAACTTGACACAGTGTATCCTTGGCTCTCTGTTCATTACACTCTTTACCGAAAAACTTTACATACGTATATACTATATCGCTGGTACTCAGCATATCAAATTCCTGCCAAAAAAGAATCATCGAAGTGCTGTAGAAATCAAAGTTGTCCCAGACAAACATACAGTTATTTACTTTGTACACAATTAATTAAAATCATCTGCAAATTACCTGCTTGTCTGTTTCCAAAAATAGAAATCAAAGAAGTATATTTCCTCTCAGAAAACCAACTGTATATGGAATTAGAGCACCACTCCTTGAACAAAATGGCGGTTGTTACACCCAAAAATGTTTATATGAGCAATGGCATACTTCTAGAGCGCGGAACGTTAAATCGGCTACCCTCCTGGTTTCACCAGCTTCTGCGTGTGAGTACTCCTTGTTCTAGGATTCATGTGCCTGCCTGACCTTTGCCTTTTGCTTTATCTTTCAGCCGAGGGTGTACCCGCCACCTACCAGAAGCTAAAATTAGCAGCGTGTGCGAAGTCGTGCGCCTGGTACCTACGTGTTACTGGACGGCTGGAAATTTGGAACAAACTTGTAACGGAAAAAGTTTGTTATCGCGTTCCCACGTCTTTTTTCTTATTCTCTTGCCTTTAAGAGTCCAAGCCCGGGATGGCTAACCCGGATAACTCCAGACGAAATCGGATGTGTCGGTCGAAAGGCTCGAATTTCGCAGCTATGCTGTAAACAGACAATTTATCACGTCCAAAATAAAAATAAAAACTATCGAAGAAGAAGAAGAAGAAGAAGAAGAAGAAGAAGAAGAAGAAGAAGAAGAAGAAGAAGAAGAAGAAGAACAACAACAACAACAACAACAACAACAACAAAACAACAACAACAACAACAACAATAAGATTCCTAGTTGAAAATAGTGTATGAATCACAACAAACAAACAAACAAACAAACAAACAAACGAGAAGTAGACGGCAAGCTTTACTAGAACACGGCCACAAGTAAATAAATGGATGTTGTGGCTAAAGCCTTCGTCTGCACAGAATAAACAAACACAAACTGACACAACTACACGAGAAACACTACATGAAAATATAAATAAAAAGTTACTTATCTGTAAACTTGTTCTTCACTGGACACGTCTTTTAAATGACCAACTTGCATGGTTACAATGAAGTGAATGAACCAAATGTGTCTGGTATTTCTTTGGCACCGTTCGGGTGCTGGATAGGCCAGCCCTGTAAAGAATTATTGTATTTGAAATCATGTCCTGCTATTTAATTCTCAGCAATCTACTGAGACGGTTTTTTTTTTGCAAGAGAACATGATAATAATCGTAAAAATAAGATACAAATGAAATTAAAATGTCCTCCGAAGTCGGAGAGTGTCTGCCTACACGGCGAGGAACCACCAGTCTGCACACCAATAAGTCAGACATGGGACAACGGATACTCACGCAAACCTCAGGTCCTGTATGACATCACACTGATGTTGGACAACAGGATGTCTACATCCGACTTAGAGGACTTCACGCAGTTCACAGCCAGCGAACACAAGCAAGCAAGCAAGCAAATTAAAATGTAAACAGAAAAAGTATAGGCATCAAACGCTCAATACCAATATTTTTTTCAGTTTGCGTTTGAATTTTTAATTGTATTTTCTAATGTAATGTTTTTCTTTGGATCTGTTTATGCTGTATGCGATGAAGATAATTAAGATCGAAAAGTCGATTCGTTGTGTGTAGTTTAACTGATTTGTATCTTATGTTTACGTTGTTACTATTATCAAAGTTAGCTGTACACTAATTTCCTTTTGCAGGATTTACGTTCGTTGTCAGGCATGTACACTGTGTGTCAGTGTTTATAATCTCTCACTTTTTCGCAGGAATCACACATTTGTGGTTTTATTTTATATATTTAATTGTTGGTCGTTCACTGTCAATCTGGGCACGAGGTATACGGTGTATTTTTAATGACTGTGCAGCGTTTGAAAATATTGCCGGTCCAAGTTTTGTATTCACCCTCTGTAAAGTTCATGGAGCATAATAGGTAAATACAAAACTTGTACCTGCAATATTTTCAAACACTGCACAGTCGTTAAAAATACACCCTGAATATTTTGTTCTGGAAGCTTCTTGATAAATAACTACAGCTTTCTCCGTATTGGTGCTGAACCCAAAGTGGGTACATCCTTCGGAGAATATGTTGATGTTGTGCTACATGTTTGACTCCGAATTAGAATTTAGAGGGCAAGTCTTTTGTAAACAGCAGTTGAGTTGTGTTGAGTTGTGTTGAGTTGAGTTGTGATGAGATGTGTTGAGTTGAGTTGAGTAAAGAACCGACATCACAGCACTTGAGACTTTTCCATACGTGTTGTCTTCATCTTCAGCAGCCAGCGAGGAGTCCCAATACTAATAATACGAGTATTATGCGTCCGTCTGACCATTCTTCTGAGTTCTGAGTGTTGTCAAGATTGTCTGGTCACTTCCTGCCGCTCCATTCTCTCTAAGCTATGATTATCTATATGTTCTTCTGCAATATACAAACAATCTCAAAGGACCCCGGCCACGTCAGTCATATCATGCACCAATACCCCATTAAGCAGTGCAGTCCCAGCCAAACTGTCCGCCTGCTCATTTCCTACAACACCAACATATCCTGGGGAAAACATCCAATAGATGCTCTCCATTTTTGACTGTTGACTTGAAGCCTGCCACTCTGCCCGAAGCATGCCGGTCTTCAACTTTCTCATCACACTTTGTGAGTCCCTTACAGTCACGACATGCGTAAGTTGTTTGCACTCCACGGAGCGGAACGCAGGTTAAACTTCCTTGACTTCCATTCTCAGACTCGATGTTGAGGTATTGTATGCCAGGCTCTCCTGCACCAAACACAGAACACCAACCTTCACTACGAACATCTTGCAGCAGAAGAGCTTTGGTTGGGGGATGTTCCAGGTTTTGTTTTAGAAATAAAGTCACTTCAGATTAAACTGTTAACCATCTATACGGCAGTTTATGTCTAGTCTTGGGTTTGTCATTACTAAAGACTTTACGTGAGTTCCGGTGGCAAAGTGGTTACACCGCCTATTTCATGTTCCGAAGGTTAAGGGTTCGATTTTGGGCTACGGTTTTTGGTTCACGAGTGGTTTTCTTGGAGACTCCCAGAGGGTTGTCGCTGGAGCCCCGGAGTTCATGCTTTGTGTGACGCTTTCAACAGGCCGCTCTGCGGAAAGAGACCGAGTCATATGGGATAAAACCCGGTGCAATGAAGTCGATCCTCTTGACTTTCAAACCTTTGAGTAAAGGCATAAATTAAAGTTAAATAAACTAAAGATAAATAAAGAAATGGACCCTCAGGGCGGGTTGGGTATTAAATCATATTTTGTAGATGAACCAGCCCTCAGAGGTGACTGTGGACAATATCAACTGGTCGCCTTCCCTTGCCAAGACAGTTTCTGATACCTATTGTAGGCTTAGTCGACCTGGGACATGCAAACTCTCACCCATGGCCATCGGGCCAGCAGAAAAGCATACTATAGTCTGTCCAGAAATGAATGCCTTTATTCACGATCATTTATTTTGAAAACTGTCTGTTGTATCGTTATGAAATTTTTCTTGCCGTCTTATATTTACCCCCACCCAAGGAATATGTCTTTGATAGGTCCAAAAGCAACTTAAATCATGGAAAGCGGCGACATTTCTTTGATGTTTTGGTGAAAAACTAGTGATTTCTAGCTAACAAACTTGTTTTACAGTAATGCCCCGTTCCACTACGCGAGGCTCTTGTCATAAGGCCAATCCCATGTCCCATGAGAAAATTAACTATTCAACGCTAATGTTTCCGTGTGAAGACGTAATACATTTAATAATGTGCACGTCATCTCTGACCCGTAAATTATATACCGCATTATAAGCAAACTTTGATATCTGCTGTACAATCTCCAGAACAAAAAAAATTTTGTTGGGTGGACATAATGATAAGGTTATATGCTTAATCTCATCATTTTCCCTCAGTTTATTACTGAGATATGGGATTTTATATTGGGGCAGACAAAAATAAACAGACTTATTTTTTTAGCTACTACGCGACCGCGGTTCTCTGAAGGCATTAATTAATACTAATTAAAAATTGACTTATGAGTGCAAAGAATTCATATTTAAGGGAGGTAACTAATATCTTGCTTATAAATATTGATTTGAAAAATTGTTTCCCCTTGCTCCGTATCACTACATACACATCTGAGGTTTCTTTCTTTCTTTCTTTCTTTCTTTCTTTCTTTCTTCTTTCTTTCTTTCTTTCTTTCTTTCTTTCTTTCTTCTTTCTTTCTTTCTTTCGCCCGACACTATGCTAGCAAACAATACTTGTCTTTAAATATTGAGCACAACTCACTACTGGCAACGCTGATCGTATTCTGGTATAAACCTAAGGCCTATCCACGTCAATGCGACGTGGATAGGCCTTAGTTTCATACCAGAATACGATCAGCGTTGCCAGTAGTGGGTTATGCTCAATATTTAAATCTCAAATCTCGAAACAACCAAATAAATCAATACTTGTCTTGTTTGGAAATAAAAGTGTCTTTGAATTTTCGGACCCAGACCAGCTCCGTACACCAGCTGTGGGAAATAAACACTTGTAGAGAACGAACGAACGAACTTTATTTACAAAGAGTCAAAATTTGGCCACGCCGGCCCGACTTACATTCGGCTCTTCCAACCACTCATCTTTCGTACATTAAGTATCTCTTGTGCATGTTACATTCACATAGGGAAACAAAATACATTGTCAAATGAATGTTATGAACATAAACAATACATATTACCATGTTATGAGACAGACAGGCAGGCAAACACACATACACACACATACATAAACACATACATACATGCATGCGCAGAGAGGAGGCGAAAATTCTACGGCTGATGAAGCACATTTGTATCCTAACCCACTTACTTGCTTATCCGGCAACCTAATATATGTTATTATTTGCAAACAGTGTAACATTTTATATATAGATATTACAAAACGAAGCCATGCGCATCATTTTTTGGGCTGCACGAGAGACACCAGCTGTGTAGCAATGTGACACCTCCTTGACTTCACGACCATAAACCACAGGATCAAGATCTGGAGAGCTCGTGCATACTTAAATATAAGTGCAGATTAGCAGCACCCTCTGCATGAAGATATATTCAGAGGAAAGGGCGACAGGCTAAAGAAGGGCAAATCATGGATAGGTCGGGCGGAAGATGTCATCAGATAGGTCTGCAGTCCTACCAGTATCAACCCCGGCAAGGAATGGGTGCCTGTGCCTCCAGCTTTTAAGTACACCTTATCCTACATTATCACACTTGACCGACGGCGCAGAGAACAGAACCCTGCAGCTGTCAATGCAGAGGTCAACGCGATGAACAGACAACCCCGAAGTGCTCATCTATACAGATGAATCTGTAGTAAAGCAGCAGAGAAGTGCGTGGGCATTTACAGCCCGTTCAGCGGGCCGAACCGTTCAAGAATCCAGTGGTGTCCACTCCATGACCATGAGCAGCACGTCGATGGAAATGATGGCAGTAACACAGGCTTTCATATGGCTGGAATCACAGCATTATATCAACGTGTGTGTACTAAGTGATTCAGTTAACATGATTCGGAAGGTCAGTGTAGGATATGTACGTAGACAGTGGACTCATTCGCTGCGGAAGTCCGTTGTCTGTAAAGTCACCTTCATCTTCGTCCCGGGACATGCGGGAGTCGAGGGAAATGAACAAGCTGATAAACTGGCTGGCTCTGCATCCTCTGCAGATGGCCAGCGCATGGATCGCGCCGATGTTATTAACATCCTCAAAGAGATGTCGAGAAAGGAGGACTTTGACGTCAGTGAATCAACATCGTTGTCCAGGATGAGAGGTTTGTGAATAAGAATTGCCACCGCCAGACACGAGAGGTACATCGGGAAAACTAGGGGCCGCGTCAACCAACACAGAACTGGCACTATTAGCCATCGGACGCTGATGCATATGCTGGGGGAGGATCTGAGCACCTATAGACATGTCCGGAGTGCAATGACGATACACCTACTGATAACTGATAACTGACTATATATATATTCAACAGACTGGTGGACGCCTAGCCGACCACTTTAGCGAACACTTAAGGACATTGTTCAAAACTCTGACAAACCTGTCGCTAACCATTTCAATTCGTCTGACCACAATGTATGGGTCACAGCATTGAAGCCATGCTTCTCTGATAGCTTACTTAGGCTTAACACTGAAAGCCAGTTAATCAATACTTTGGGATGCATCCATCCAGCGGGAATCAATACTGTTGTGGATGCCACTGTATAATTCTGGTGACTTCCCTCCATATACCCATATCTATATCTAACTACTTGCATACCTTCGCTCCACATTTTCTTATTTGACACCTTTTACAGCTGAACTGAACTGAACTTCTGCGTCACCTTCCTAACAACAAAGGTTTTGTGTTTTAATTATTTTAAATGCTCTAATGTCATGTTTTTCTTTAGATCTGTTTGTGTTGTTCCGTTCCTGATGGAGGTTACTATAATAGAAACGTCATCGTTGTGTCGTAGTATACTTATTTTTATGTTATTATTTTTTTGCGAATGTGATTTATGTTTACCATTGTGGAGTTCGTTGTAAGGTTTGTACAGTGTGTTTGTGTTTTATATAACTCACTTTTTCGCAGGAGTTATACATACCAAACTGTGTTTATTTCTTATTATTATATTCTGATACAGCCGTTGCTTTTCTAAATCACGTGTTTCCATTTACGGCATTTCACTTTTGCGACAATTTTTCCATTACAACAACATTCCACATTGGAGACAATTGTAAAGCTTTAGCAAAGTGACGCGGGCACTCGCATCAAGCAGGCACATGGAACCTCTTGAAACCATGTATTATTGCAGAAATTCAAAACTTTTGCATTAACTTAGTGGCGTTTCGTTCTTGTAACAATGCGATCAACTGGCAAACAAAACGTCTCATCATCATCATGCACCATGCCGGTAAGCGTGGGCGGGCATGTTTTGCTATCTCACTCGATCACAAGAATCGTGGATCAGCCAGTGTTCTTGTCTCGACCATACAACGTGGTCATGCCATCCAGGTATTTACTTCTCTGCCCTCCCCTTGTTCTCTTCCCCTCGATCTTGCCAGTTGTCACCAGGTTCTCCAATTTAGTTCTTCTCATAACGTGACCAAAAATGTGTGACTGTCTACGTCTAATTTCTCTAACCAGTGTGAACTTTTCATTTGTTTCTTATAGTACTTGGTCATTGGTTTTTCTGTCTGTCCATGGTATTCTTTGCATTCTCCTCAGAAAACACATTTCTTCAGCCATCAGATGTTTTTCAGCTTGACTGCTCATTGTCCACGCTTCACATCCATACACAAGTACAGGTTATATGTAGCACCTCAACACTTTTTCTCGTTGGAAATGACATCTTTTTATTGGTCAGTATGTTTTTCATCTTGCAAAAGGCTGCCTTCGCCGTGGCGATTCTTCTAATCTACAGAAAGTGTAGGGCAGCTTTATAAAATATGATTTAAAAGAATATTTGCATGTGCTTTTACAGGACGTCACAGTCAACCCCAGTATTTTTGTGGTGGTGGGGGGGGGGGGGGTTGTTTTTTATTTACTAGATAAGTTTACGCTCAGTAGCTTGCCATAGTTGTCTGAAACACCAACACTCATACCATTGTATGAAAATCGACGCAAGGCGGTTTGCTTGCTGTGTTTGCCTTCCCAACACCTCTTTCCACAGCGCCGGCATTTAAAAGAATGGGTTCGGCAAGGATACGTCTTGTCTCCGAGTCTCAGCACTACGCTTGAGTTCAAAGCGAGAACACTTTAAAAAAAAAAACACACACACACACACACACAAATACACAGCAAGAACAGTTCAACAAATTGGAGAATTTGAATAACGAAGACACAAACAATAGATTGCACAATTTATTGTCTGGCATATTTCGCTGCATCTCGTCGAGTACGTACTGCATAATTCACACAACATAAAGTGAAATAACTAGATAAATCTTTCGGTTTATGTTGTGATTTCTGCAGTATGTACATGCCTAAATGCAGCTAAATATACCAGGCAACCTGCAATCTGATTTATTTGGTTGTTTCGGGATTTGAGATTTAAATATTGAGCACAACCCACTACTGGCAACGCTGATCGTATTCTGGTATGACCCTAAGGTCTATCCACGTCAATATATATTCAATATTGACGTGGATAGGCTTAGGTTCATACCAGAATACGATCAGCGTTGCCAGTAGTGGGTTGTGCTCAATATTTAAAACTTGCAATCTATTGTTTGTGTCTTTTGGTATTAAAATTCACTACAGAAAAACATTGTTTTGAAGTTGGGGAATTTCCTGGGCTGAACATCAACGGGAGAATAATAAACAATCTTAGTTGATGACAGTGTGTTGCTGGGAGGGCGTGAACAGGAGTTACAAGAGCTCATGGATTAAGTAAATAGGCGCAGTCAAGAATACGGGTTCTTCTTCTTTCGTTCATTTAAGATGTGTCTTTCTGCAATGTTATCGCTTGACTGAATTTCATTCTGTTTTCGTTAATTTCAAATGTGTCTATATCTGTAATATTGTCTCTTGATTGAATGCCATTCTTGGTTTTCGTTCACCTGAAATATGTTTATATCCGCAGTGTTGTCTTTTGCATGAATTTCAATCTTTTTTCGCTCACTAGAAATGTGCCTATATTTGTAATACTCTGTCTAGATTAGTTTCATGCTTGTTTCGTTCGCTTGACATGTGTCTCTGTATTGTTGTCTCTTGTATTTGTGTGTGTGTGTGTGTGCGTGTGTGCGTGTGTGGTGTGGGTGTGTGTGTGTACGTGTGGGTGTGGGTGTATGTGTGGGTGTGTGTGTGGGTGTGTGTGGGTGTACGTATGGGTGTAGGTGTGTATGTGGGTGTACGTGTGGGTGTGTATGTGTGCGTAAGTGTGTGCGTGTGTGTGTGTACGTGTGTGTGTACGTGTGTGTGTGCGTGTGTGTGTGTCTGTGCGTGCGTTCACTCGCTTTGAACTCAAGTATATTCTATACCCATGCTACTACTTCTAATGAACTGGACTGATATTTGTGTGTGGATTAGCTTTCCCTATTTCTAACCTTACTTCCTCAGGCTCAAAGACCCCTCTGCCATACACCGCAAGGTACTATATTGGCAGTAAATGACTGTCAAACATATAAAACAAACACGGCTACAACTACAACTAGATCAATCGCAACAGCTGCTACCACAACAACAGTCAACAGCTGCTACCACAACAACAGTAAACAGCTGTGGCTACTACTACGACTGCTGCTGTTCATTGTTGTATGTTTTTTAAAAATTTTGCGCTCTCTCGCTTTGAACTGCATTTTGCTTGTGGATTAACTTTCCTTATTACCAATGCCTCTCGCCATCAGGTGAACGAACTCCAACTTCAGAGGTACTTGTAATTTACATCCCCAAGTCAAGGACCCAGGCTAATTTAGGTACCAGGGAATACTCTGGTAAGTGAACGTGATCGGTATGATATTCATCACCTCAGCGATTGAGGGCCGTGTGGTCTGTAACACAATAGAACTAGTACAGTATACCCAATACGCCTCAAGACGTAAATCAGTTCAGTTAGTTGCATATCCTTTTGGTTAATTATGATACTTTGGCAAGTTTACGTTCAGTAGTTTGCCATTGCTTTCTGAACTACCGGCACCAATACCATTTCATCCATTTCATACAAAACCAACGCCAGGTGGTCTGCTGCCAAATCGCCCGCAGCTGTGTTTCCAACGCGGTATCCGGGATTACGAACTGTGTCAGGCCACAGAACATGTAAATAAGGGTCATTTATAATGTTTATATTTATAATGTTATATTTATAATGTTATATTTATAATGATAGAGTACAACATGAGCGACTAATTACTTGCCTTCAAGATATAGGAGTAGACGGAAAGGACATCAGACTTATTAGTAACTTGTACTGGGAACAATTGGTGTCAATTAGATGCGGTAATAACTATTCGTCACCTATAGAGATCAAATCAAATCAAATCAAATCAAATCAAATCAACTTTATTTTAAAAGGTTCACAAATTGGGCAAGCAGGCCCGTCTTACATTCGGCCCTGTCACGGAAAAAACTGCAGTTTAATGATTCCTTGATAACTTACATATTAAAATACAAGGAAGGAGAAGGGTTAACAATCGTGTACTTCATTCTGAGAGGAGGACGAATAAAAGATCATTGACCGACACAGATATGAAAATAGGATACAGGTGATCGCAGAGTCATTGCCTGACGATCGGAACGGACACGGAGAAACGGGACGATCGCGCTGGGGACACACGACAGGAGAAAACGATCAACGAGTGAAGTTGCTTTGAAGTATTCGCGTACTGGGAAACTCAGGGAACAGTGTAACAGCGAATGAAACGAGCAACTAATCACTACGTGAATTCACCGCCTTGTGATGTACAGGATACGTCAAGATGCGACTGTTGATGTATGGACATCCAACAATCACGGAAGAACGGGAGACCCAATATAAATAGTAGCAACTGGGGTTGCTAGTTAGTGTGTGTTCCAAACTGGGCTGAATGAGATATGCTCCTGAGTGGGGAAAGAAATACACGTCCCTAATGGTTTAAAGAAGAGGGGATATTAGTGTGTTATTCGCTAGTGTATTTCGATTCCAGGAACATAAGTGCATATATAAGGTATTAATATCTTAATGTAATAGTAGCATAGGGATATAGGTGTTTGTTCTTAACGTGTGAAATTGCATTCGTTTATCTAGTCGTGTAAACTTTAGTGCACTCAGAAATCGTATGTCCGTATGTTTTTCGGAGGCTTTTCAGTATGGCTAGAGAAGGACTCTCACATAAGAACATTATATGAAGCAGACTCATATCACCAGATTACCTATCTTCTCCACAGGTTCCAATCCCCCTATTGAAATCAGAGAAGAGATGAAGGTTACTGCACTTGAGCAAATAAAGTACCTACTTAGAACCAACAAGAACATAGACATGTTTTAATATGAAGAAGTGATAACTTAACGTCAAATACAGAACACTGTATGCTCAAACGAATATACAACTAAAACCCTTAAAAGGAAAAGACGTTAACCTGTGGCAAGCAGGGATACTTAAAACTGCATGCAATTGCACTGTGCCGAAACATTAAACTGTATTAACAATAGACATGGTGTAGAACATTCATAGTAACTCTAGACAATGTTGGATAGTGGCGGTGTGTATTCAGAGGTGGATTATAATACCTTCCAAAACGGGAAATATATGAACTTCAGTGACTTACCAAATCGGATTATTTTCTGGTGATAAGACATTGAACAGTTGTCTTCTTCAAGAATTGGATTAAGTCCAGACTCAAGCAGGAGGAGATCATTCAGGGTGAGATCACTCCATTTCTGTGTGTGCTGTCCTGTGTTTTGGCCGACAGAAGAGGCGAGAAAAACTACGGCACATCCGAAGTCAACCGTCCTATCTTGCATTCACACTAGTAGACAATACCAACTACATATACCCAGTCCATACATACACCAGACATAGTTTTATTAATAAATCTTTTATCTATCGTTGAAAGGAACTGTTGTCGGAGTATGTGTTGATGGAATAACAGAGAGAGTGAAAGAAATAGATATATGGAAGGGAAGACAGAAGGGAGGAGTGTAGACAGAAGTCAGTCAATAATCCCAACAGATAATAAGTTTGAAGATGTGCTTGTTGATTCCACATTCCTCCCGGGAAAACAAGTGACAGGCCCTCCCAATCACTCATCTTTCGTTCATCAAGAGCATTATACATTCACATAGGAAGAAGAAAAAACATTGTGAAATGAATGTTGTAAACATAAACAAGGCAAATTACCATGTTATGAGGCCCATCTCCCACATACCCACACATCACCCCACCCACACACACACACCCACCTACCCACACACACACACACACCCAGGGACACATACATACCCCACCAACCGACCCATCCCCCTCCTGCACATCCCCCACCCTCACACACTGCTCTCACCTGTTCCCCCAACCCAAACACAATCGCCACCCACTCAAACATTCCCCACCAACCCACACATCCCGCGCCCACCCACATACACATCCTAACCCACACACCCATCCCCCACCCATATATTATCTCCCCACCCACACCTCCAACCACCTATCCCCCAGCCACACCTCCATAACCACATATTCCTCACCCACGCACACACATCCCCACCAACCCACATATCGCACATCCATTCACACATCTCCAAACCATACACACACATCCCCACCAACTGACATCTCCCTACCCACACACATATAAAAGATAAAGAGATAAAGAGATAAAAAGCATATTTAAAAAAAAAAAAAGATAAAAAGAGGAGTACGGCAGGGATGTGTACTGTCCCCAAGCCTCTTCAACCTCTACACAGACATAATTGTTAAACAAATTGAAATGCCTGGACTCAACATCAATGGAAGAATCATAAACAATCTTAGATATCTGACGATACCGTGTTACTAGCAGAAAGTGAGCAAGAGTTGCAAGACCTAGTGAAAGAACTAAACAGGCACAGTGCAGAATGTGGCTTAGATATTAACATCCAACAAACAAAAACTATGATAATTAGCAGTGAAAAGGAAAGGTAATCAATGAACATAACAGTAAACGGGCAGATACTAGAACAAGTAACACGTTTCTCTTATCTTGGACATATAATAACAGATGATGGCAGAAGTGAAATAGAAATCAAAAAGAGAATAGGAATGGCCAAAAATGCTTCCAACGGCATGAAATCAGTATTAACATCTAGAGAGATTAATAACGCATTAAAAATGAGAATTGTCAAATGCTACGTATATTCAACGCTACTGTATGGCGCGAAAGCAACAACAAGCAACTAGAACAGTGGTTCTCACCGGTGGGGAATCCCCCCCCCCCCCCTGGAGGAGGGGGGGGGGATTTTAGGGTTTCCAGGGGGGGGGGAGTGAAGATCATTTCAAGATCGCGTTAATACAAGAACCGATTACTTGATATCCCTTCATAATTTACAGTTATGCACGTCTCATCCTTCTAACATTCATTTTATAAAGTAAGTAGACCCACAAATCACGTTTTATGTGGATGTGCCATGAGATGGATACACAGCAAGTGTGTCAATCGTAGAAACTAGAGAGATGTCATTGACACAGTTCAAAAATGCAAGCGAACACCGGTAACATTAGTGGGCGGAGTTATGTGGTCATGTGACGCGCCCAGGTCAAAGCCGGAAAAAGGTTGCGATCAAGTCAGACCGAGCTGGGGCGTGAGACAAGATGGTCGAGCTTGAGAAAGTTCTGCGTGTGAAAGCGTTTGCGATGGTTGCAGTTATTGAAGTTGCAGACAACTGTGAAAGAATGTTCTTGGTTAAGACAGCTGTGAGGGAAGAAGCAGTATACTGAAGTAAATGACTGCCGATGGCCCAGTACCTGTCGACCGACCGTGGCGAAAGAGCTGACCTCGTTTGGCGAACACTGTGAATGGCGGAGAGAGAGACACGCCGTGACACGTTGGTCACCTGTGTAATGTGAGTAACTAGAAACTAGTATTAACAGTTAGCAGTGAATTGTATAGTCTGTAGTGTGCAACAACAGCAAGGACTAAACGACGATTAGTGGTATCATGTATGCACTATTGCTAGACAGTAGGTGGGTGGGTCATGCTCAGAACGCTGAAAGGCAAGATACTGGCGGGGTGTGATGGCGACCACGGTAAGGACTGCGATGCAATAAAGTGTTCGTGTGCTCTGAGGATGTGTTGTGGCTTGTGTTCTGTGCACGAAAGATTCGTACAGAGAGCAAGCGAGCCTGTTGTGATATTTCTAAAATCTTCTAAACCCTAGACACAAAACCAAGATGTCGGACATTGAGTGAGTGAGTTCCGGCCCTTGGCACTTGGGGTCTACGTCCGCTTGAGTGAACCCAGATACGATCAAGGGAGAATGTGTCATCAATACAGTGTTGAATAGAGAACAGTGCGAAATAAACGAGTAAGATAGTGATCTGCAAGTAATAAAGAAATAGAAAGTGAACACCAAGTGTGGAAGACAAAGAATGACATTGTTCAAGGTTACCAAGATGGCGACCATCAACATTAATAAGCAAACTCACGTCTCAGCCTAACATCAAATTAGATGAAATATATGTTACATCTGTGTGCAGTTGCTAAGAACACAACAAAGAAATTGAATTCCACATTCCAGATATTAATTCAAGGAACCAGATTATGGCAATCAGCCACATAAATCGTCAATCTAGAGCCGTGTTCATGTGCTTAACGCTATATGGTGCTCCAATGAACTAATCTCAGTGTTAGATTGCAGAATATTTTTCAGATCCAATTTTCCAGTACCATGAGTAGTATGGTTGCACCATCAACACAACGTTGTGAGGATCACAATTTTTTCAAGTCCAAACTTCTACTGATTCCTAGTCAGCCCGAAATGCAGGCAAGATGATCCATACCATCTTGTGAAGAATCCCGAAGTGGAGCCAAGCATCTGGACCAAGCCACCAAGGACACCGGAGCTGAATTTATACAGGTTAAGCTATTTTCACTTGATTTGTATATGTGTCCTGCTTAGTATTCCAGAGTCAACAGGCACCCTTCCATCAATATGTTTGCTCACCCTCATCATTAGTGGGAGGTTGGAGTGCTACTTTTGTGGTTATTTCATCATCACCCAAAAGTACGTTCTGTTCGGTTAGCATTCGTAATTGACTTGATACTTAAGTAAATTTACGACTGCTAGCGTGAACTTTGTCTTGTTTTGTGACCTAGTCCATTATTTGTTGTTCTTTAACGTCATTAATGTCTCTATTATTTGTGATTATTGTGTCCACATGTGTTATGTCATTTAGCTAAAATTTCTGATAGCTGTTATTGTTGTCCAGTGTTGTTATCATTATTGTAGTATAGCATTATTACACCAAGGTCATCACAGTCAGCTTCGCCACAGCATGATCAACAGCGACACTGACTAAAATAGGGTCTTGCTATTGAGATTCTTTACCATTGTCATCACAGATACTATTATCTGAAGTACACTGATACAGATAGTAGTCTACAGTGGATTCCAGCTACAGATTATTGACACATATATAGTAGACAAGTACTCAACCACAACATGTCTACATTAGTAGATTTTATATACTTGGTGAGAAATTCTGTTTCACAGGCCTAGAACTTTTGACATGGGCAGAAAACAAACTCTTAGAATTTCGAAGTCAGTTAAGAGAGGATAGAGCTAGCAGCTAAAGAACTTAGAGAAGCACAAGAGAAAGCAGCAATAGATCTTAAACTACTAGAACTACAAAATTTAGAATCACAATACGCAGCAGCTAGAGAGCTCAGTCAGGAACAAGAAAGACAAAAAGATAAAGAACTAGCTCTAGAAAGACAAAAGCTAGATCTTGAAGCAAAAAAACTACAGTTTGAAATAGATAAGTGGAGTTTTGAGACAGAGAAAATAACATTACCAGTAACTCAAACAAAGAATAAGAAACCGGAAAAATGTTATCTTTGTCATAGTTTTTGACATGAAGTCAAGAATTGTAGACTAAAACTAATGATGAAAGAAACCAAAAGAACAGATGTCAAACCTACTAGAAATGAAGAACATGACCAAAACACAAGCAGATTGTCTATAGCTACAAACAAAAATAATAGACAACAGATTGATAAACCTGTAAATAGTCATAGAGTACCTACACAACAGACAAATACGAACATGTGCAGCGGAACTCTAAAGGTCCATAAAGCATTTGTCAACGGCATACCCACCACATACATAAGACACACTGGAACGTCAATAGTGGGAGTGAACCAAAGGTTTGTTAGAAGGAAAGACTACACAGGGAATACGGTAACTTGTCGAACATTCGGTGGAACATGCGAAAAATATGACACAGCATGGATCGAAATCGACAGCCCATACTATACTGCCAGAGTACAAGTAGCAATGCTACCAAACCCGTACGCTGGACTAGTGATAGGTAACATACCTGGAGTAACAGAGGGTACAGAAAGTAAAACCCAAACAGGTGATAATAGTATGACACAGAATAGTACTAACTACAAACAGGTGAAGCAACATAAAGAAGAAGATAAAGTAGTCATACTGCAGAATAACCAGAGGGACACTAAACAGGTAGCAAACAAGCAGAACTATAACTTAGTAAAACAGCAAAAAGACGACAAAACGTTACAAACATATTTTCAGCAAGTAAACCAACCATCTAAAAAAGCAAAAGGTGGTAGATGGAAATTTAGATTAAAAGACAATATCCTCATGAGAATATACAAGAAATATTCAACGCGTATTTCACAAATAGTGCTACCAGTGCAACTCCGCAGCGAGGCACTCTACTTCGCGCACCACATGTTAGTTACAGACCATATGGGAATAACCAAGACTAGACAGACATTATTATCTCTACACTAATGGCCAGATGTGGAGAAAGACATCAGAAACTATGTCCGATCATGTAAACTGTGCCAACATAGACATATACCGATCCCAGCCACTCAAATAGAGAAAAACAACAAACAAGTAGTAGAAAAAACTTGTGAAAAACACCATCAACAAGATGACAAGAAATCAGAAACTCACCTCAGAGAACAGGTTACTGATAAAGAGATAGATAAACCACTGACACATAAACAGCCAACAATCATACCAACACGATCTACTCAAAGAATTATCACATGGAAAGCACTATCATTCAGACCAAATTTAACTCAGAAAGAGAAAACTAAGATAGCCTTTCTCATGAAACATTACAAATCAATCAGTCCATCATTTACTGAAAGTACTTCAAGAATTAAACAATTGGTAACACCATATTGGGATGATCAAACTAAAATTAAGATTACTAGATGTGCAGACTACAGTCTCAGTAAACCCACATGTTATGCTGAAAATCAATGGCAAAGATTGGTTAACACATCTGCATACGAGGATTACCGTCATATAAAATATAGATAACATCATATATATTTCACAATGAAGCAGTTGCCTTGTGATATGTAGATAGAAGATGGATATTTTAGAGTAGAGATAGTTTAGTATAAATATAATTTTTTTTTAACAGAATGATTGCTTAGCTATGGTAGCATTGGTTGAATGAACATACTGTGATAAAATCATCAAATGTCAGAATAATAATATTAACTACAGCTCTCATATAGAAGAGCTAAAGTGATATGACATACTGTCCAAGTGATGCCATCATAATAGTAAATTATGATCAGATGTCAAATCGAGTTAAAGTGATACTTCTACTCCATTCTGATGTTGATGTCTATGAAATGTCATGCAAACATGTAAACCATTGATGTAAATGGTAAAGTAAAGCATTGCAAATGTACATCACATCACCTGTAAATCATCTCATAGCCAGGGTGCTTGCTGAATCAACTGAATTGCATTCTGAATAGCTAATCAGGACATTTACATGTCAATGGAAACAGCTTAAAATTAGTTACTACTGTCTCTTGTATTAATACTTGTTGTATATGCATATGTACATAGATACGTACATCCCATTGTGTTATTATTCTCAGACAGTATTGGGGTATCTGAATCTGAATGGAGAGTAAGAATGCAGCTGCAGATAGAAGTCCTACGCCACTTGAACATAAGATGAGCACCATACAAGCCCATAGACCACCAGACTAGTTACAAGCCACTGTTGAATGGATACAGGAGTGATCTACAGCTCATAAGTATTCACCAAAGATTCTAGGTTCAATACAGGAATTTAGAACTAGAAGTGGTAGCATTTTCATCAAACTATTATTTCCTTTGATGGTGTTATTATCATGTTATCATTCCAGTCATCATCATTATGACAAGTAATGAATACTTATATAGACTACTAGCTGACCCTGCCCGGCTTCGTCCAGACCCTGGTGGGGAGCATCTAATTTAATTCATATAAGTAGTCACATAAGTTCTCGTTCCCGTTACCGACTGTCTGTCTGTCTGTCTATCTGTCTGTCTGTCTGTCTGTCTGTCTGTCTGTCTGTCTGTCTGTCTGTCTGTCTGTCTGTCTGTCTGTCTGTCTGTTTGTCTGTCTGACCCGGCCCGGCATTGCCCAGCTCCTGGTGTGAAGCATCTCATTTACTTTATATAAGTAGTCATATAAGTTCCTGTTCCCGACTGTCTATCTGTCTGCCTGACCCGTCCGGCTTCGCCCAGTCCCTGGTGGGGAGCATCTCATTTAATTCATATAAGTAGTCATATAAGTTCTCATTAAATTCATACAACAAAAAAAGTAACTTAAAAGAATGTCCTTCCACACACCATCCATTATTTTTAATGAAAACTCTTTCTAATCACCTGCATGACTACAGTAACTTCTTAAGCAAAAAAAGATGAGTTACAATGTTATGCATTGTGCATTATTTTTATGAAAAGTTTGAAAATGCCTTACAGATTGTATCATTATTTATTATAACTCATATGCCGGTACATAACTATGGACACAGAGTTTATAAATCTTTGAAAACGATGCCACAATATGACTATAATTTATACAGAAAAGTTATGCCCCTTGAAATAACTTTTACAGAGTTAAGTCCCTTCGCTATATATAAATTATAATGAAAAATGAAAAAATGAAATAATACTGCGTAAGCAGGCGATTTCACACCAAAAAAAATATCACAGTTGGCAGCTCTGGAATGAAAGAAAGACGTGTAGAAAATTTCATCTCAATCGGATGGACCGTTCGCGAACAAATAAAGGACATACATACATACATACATACATACATACATACATACATACATACATACATACATACATACATACATACATACATACATACATACATACATACATACATACATACATACATACATACATACATACATACATACATACATACATACATACATACATACATACATACATACATACATACATACATACATACATACATACATACATACATACATACATACATACATACATACATACATACATACATACATATATATATACATACACTCTGTTTTATATATAAGATTATAGATATTGAAATTGAATAGTCTCAGGAGAACTTAGGATTTTATGAGAAGATCCACTACATATAGTACGAGAGACATATCAATGAGTCTACTACTTGTCTCCACAGCACAATGACTATATGTTGCAAACAGAGAAACTACAAATCCAATAGTATGACACATGTGGTGACATTTGAAACATAATGTTCAAACTGAGGCAAATGGTAAAGCATAGAATGGTCATAAGTCCACAGAACTTAAGAAACAACAACAAGTGAAAAAGTAAGTTTGAGAGAAACCAAACAAGTACAAATTTGCATGAATGTTCTAAACCAGAATATTTATAATGAGAACAAACACGTTGTATATAGGTGTTATATTACTTTATTGCTTCTACTTTATTGCTTCAATGTACAGTGATGATAAATTGTAGAATATGTATCCATAGGATGGAATATATTTTCATTTATTTAGTATGATACAATGTGTATACATGACATGGATATAGTGTCAGAGTCTTGCGTAGAGCAAGATAAGTAGCTCGTTTTCTGGCAAGTGTGAAGCGGTATCAAACTATCAAATCACACGAAGTGAATATCCGAAACTGTTATTTACAAGCTTTATTTACGCGCTCCATTCATTATCGCACAGACATCGCGCAATGACAATCCATAGCAATCATCACAGCATGAACAATATCAATACAATACATAAGGATACATGCAATCAATATACATATCACTTACAAGCCAAAATATTCAAGCGTTCGAACCAGTCTCCCACTGTCACACAGGCTAGCTCTCAATGCAGATCCAAAACCACTCGCAGACTCATACGACCTGTCCATACAAACGCCTAACCCGGTCTGCCTGGCCTTTCGTTCTACACGCTAGTTGGCGCTCAAGTCAGCAGGTGTGACCCCTACAAGGTTCACGGAGTGTACCGCTGACCAGCGGTAGTTTTAGCGTCGCTCAGTTGCTGTGCCTGGCTGCTTATACGGGCGTCGTCGAAGACGCCGCATTCCCTCTGTAATGTTTAACATCACTCAGGGTTGCGCGTTGTTATGTTGCCTGGCGTTGGCACAGACAACGCGTCGCAACCTCAGATGTGAGACTTTGACACTCTCCACACCCCTTTTTCATGAAAGGATTTCCTTTCATGTACAATATATATAGGTGTTATTAGACTTGTCAAAATCGAACATTGTATTTCGTCTACATAACTTAATAGTTATTATAAATATATACAGGTGAATAGTAAACAATATGTATACAGCAATTATGTTGCACCATGAAGTACAACAGTCAAGTAGAATCTATTTGATGGACATTACCTCGCTGTGACACAGCTAGTCCGGTAGGTCACGGCTAACTGGCCCCTACCTCAACAACCAAGAACAAAAATAATAAAATCATCAGGTTAAACTGTGAGCATCTCCCTCTGAGATAGCTCCGACATCAGACCCCTGTTTAGAGTTTCTAATGAAGGTCAACAGTTTTGGCAATATATTGTCCATATGTAAATGACGTCACATTGACGTGTTATCTATCAAGCACACATGTTAATGGTTACAATACATATTTACACATCACCAAGAATTTAGAGTAATGTCCCTTGGTTATGATTCAAAAAATTTAGGAACAATAATTTATCGTCGTTTACGTGACATAAATTACCACTACAAATTTATTTCTTAGTGTCATAATTTGATACTTATTGACAAATGAGCACAAAAAGTCACGTTTGTAAAAAAGTAATCAAGTTACGATGCTGAGATTACATATTATAAAGATCGACATATACAATTCCGTATATGGAAATATTTTAAATCACATTTTAATACAATCGTCATAAATTTATAGACTTTTTAGCGTAGTCTGCTAACTTTTAAATTAATATGCAAAAAATACCGGAAGTATACAGCTGTGCTATTTTACACATGTGTTGTGGTGTCATTCACACGACGTTGTTCCGTTCTGGATGGATATTACATAAACGGAGTATTAGTTGTTACTATCAGCTGTTGGATCGTTTCTTCCGCCTTCTGCTCGGATTGTAATGTCGCAGTCATCTTTCGTACCTTGTTAAAACGTCTTGGACACATCGGTCTGGATACATTCAGGATTACTTCACGCTGTAGTAGCTTGGTAAGTTCCTGGATCCTGTAGTGTTGTCCAGTGACACTTGTATTTGTAGTGTCTAATTGTTACAATATTTATGTATTTACAATAATAATCACATTCTTTCTCATATCTTACAGTTATACAACACATTAGTTTACATAATAATGATTCCATTCTTTCACATATCTCACAATTATACACACATTCATTCGCATACTAATGATAATAATAAGAATACAAATATGTACACAAGTTGTATACATTGGGAGATACAATCTACCCTATCACATTGTTGTACACAGCGTTACTGACACATTGTCATAATTGGCTGTGGTACTGAGCACTATCTACGTTGCAGTTTTATAGACCATCTGCACTGTGCTCTGGTGTTGACTGGGTATTCGGTTCGTCGTATGGACATCTCGATAAGAGATCAGCAAGACAGTTTTGGGAACCCTTTATATGGTTAATGTCATAGCTATAGTCCTGCAGAAGAAGGGACCATCTTGCCACCTTGCTGTTACTTGGCGTTCCTCTGGTAACAATTGTCAGCGGGCTATTATCTGTTTCAATAATGAAGTGTTTACCTAAAAGAAATCTAGAAAGTTTACGTACCGAAAATACCATGGCAAGAGCCTCGAGTTCCGGCGTATTATAATTTCGTTCGCTGGTGTTCAGTTTTCGAGAGACGTAGTATACTGGGTACAAGACTTGGTCGTGTTCCTGGAGAAGTACACCTCCGATGGCTACCGAGCTCGCGTCACATCTTAATCTAAATGTAATATTCAAATTTGGCAATTTTAGAATAGGTGCTCTAGAGAAATATGAAAGAATCTTCGTAAATGCTGGCCTCAAACATTCGCTGTTTACAATAACATTGGGACGTTTATTTGTTAGTAAATCAGTGAAACATTTGGTCAATTCAACAAAATGAGGAATAAATTGTCTATAATAGTTTAAAAGACCTAACACACTTCGCAACTGTTTCTTAGTTGTCGGAAGCGACAATTTCAAAATTCTAGACATGATGTTATCGTCAGTTGATATAAAACCATTTGAGATCTTATAGCCCAAAAATGAAATTTCCTGAAAGGCTATATCAACTTTGGATGGTTTTCCAGTCAGTCCATGATGTCTAATCCTGTCAAATGTCTGCTGTAGTGCTGTTATGTGATCTGTCATGTCCTTTGTGTGTATGCAAATGTCGTCCATGTACCAAATGATATTAGCAATGTCTGTCAAAAGAATTCTTGTCATTCTGACGAAGGTAGCCGGTGCATTGACTAATCCGAAAGGTAGTTTACACCATTCGTATAAACCCCACGGTGTGGCAAATGCAGTCAGATGTATACTGTCAGGGTGTACAGCAATCTGCCAGTAACCTTTTGTCATGTCAAGTTTAGTAAAATAACGTGAGTCAGATAGTTCAGTCAGGATGTCTTCACAGTTGCTCATTGGTTCTAAATCCAACTGTGTAATGCTGTTGAGTTTACGATAGTCCACACAGAGTCTGATAGTTTTTACCTTTTTCCTTACTAAAACTATTGGTGAACAAAAATGAGATTGTGAACGTCGAATGATATGATTTGCTTCTAAATCAATGATTTCTTGATGTAGTTTTTCCTTATAGTGTATAGGGATAGAATACGGTCTACACTTGATAGGAATGTTGGATGTCAAGATGATTTGGTGCTGAACTAAATCTGTCTGTCCTGGGCTGTCAGAAAAGATCGTCCTGTACTCTTGTATCAGTTGTCTGCAACTGTCAGTCTGTGTCTGCGTCAGTTTAGGATTTACCTTAATGTCCTGTACGTTGGTCGTCGTGTCAAGAACTGGTGTCGGTATCTCGTCAGTGTCGTTGTCGTCCGTCTGGTCCACTATGGTGGTGCCTGCTGCAGTCTCTACTTGGTCGTCTTGCCTGTGGTAATATGGTTTGAGCATGTTAATATGGAAAATTTTGTGTTTGTCCCTAACTGCAATTTCGTAATCTACCGTCGAAATTTGTCGTAGTACTTTGAACGGTCCTTGCCATGAGTCAGTGAGGAGATGTCTATCACTTGGCAAAAGAAGAAGAACGTCCTGTCCTGGTGTCAGTGTAATAGTTCTATTTCCTCTGTTAGCATATTGTCGGTAGATAGCTCCTGATTTTTGGAGAGCTTCTTTAGCTAACACACATGATTTCATGATTCTGTCACGCAATGATGTTAAATGTTCATATGATGAAATGGGTTTAGGCAAAGTTGTACTTTCAGTCAACATAGATTCATACAAAGATAATGGGCCGCGTGGTTGTGCACCATATACAATTTCAAATGGTGAGAACCCAGTGCTGGAATGGGGCACTTCCCTATATGCAAACAAAATTGCAGGTAAATAAGTATCCCAATCTTCAGGGTGTTCTTGGGTTACTTTAGAGAGCATATGTTTGAGATCGCCGTTAATCTTTTCCACGATACCGGTCGAATGCGGGTGGTAGGGACTGTTGAAGCATTGTTTAACACCCAACATCTTGGTAAAGGCTTGTGTAGCTGAGGCAATAAACTGGCTACCCCGATCTGAAAGGATGGTATCAGGGAATCCTACCCTCGCAAAAATATGAAAGAACACTTCCATGATGTCTTTGGAAGTTATGTTCTTCATTGGAATCGCTTCTGGCCACCGACTGCATAGATCAATGAGTGTTACAATGTACCTATTACCTCTTGATGTTACATGGTTAAGAGGACCAACTATATCGACCGAGATCTTTTCAAACGGTCTACTAGCCAAATCAGTAACTTGCAATTCAGCTTGTGGGTGTTTACCCTTTTTGACAAGCTTTTGGCAGATGTCACACGATCTGCAATACTGTTTGGTATCGTTGCAAAACTTAGGCCAATAAAATTGAGTAAGTAACCTTGCTCTAGTTTTAGCATACGCCGTGTGTCCTGCAAAGGGTATGCCATGAGCTAGATTCAATGCTTGCTTGCGGTTTTCTAACGGTAGCACTGTTTGTTCTGTAGTGCTGGAACCTTTGGTGTAGTACCGTGTTAGAATTCCGTTCTTCAGAGCAAAGTACCATTGAGCATTCTTTGCTACTCTTGGCTTTTGGCCTACAAGTTTAAAATACTTTTGCAAAGATCGATCGGCTTTCTGAGATGTTATAAACTTCTCCCTAGTTGTCTCAGGAGATGTTACAACTGGACTTACTCGTTGTAAAGCCTCTGTCTGATCGATTCGATCTTGCATCTGTGCAGTAGATCTAGTTACTGCATTTACTACATTACAACGATCATTCTCATCACACATTGATGTTACACTCACACAATTACATGTATATTCTGGCATAGCCAGGTTGGTATTTGTACATTCATTTACAGGTGGTAATACATCATGAATGGTGATTGGTGATGAAGGTGAAATGGTAGTATCAATATTACAACTGACAGATGATGTCTGCTGTCATGTGGTATGTCATTCACTTCAGGAAGGTTTCCAATGATAACATCGCAACAAGGATTGGTTAATGCTGCGCATTTAACCTTTCCTGTAAGGAATGGTGTAGTTATATATGCCCATGCAAGTGGATATTTCTCTATGTTACCTGAGAAACGTCCTGCATGTGACATATTTACCACTATATTGTGATGGTAAAATATAATCTCTCTTCACGCCAATAATAGTACTTCCGCTATCACGTAAAACTGTGGCAGCTCTACAATTAACATACCCCTGGTGGATGTTTAATTTACCTTGGGAGTTTATTACAAAATTGGCCTCCTCATTGGTAACAGGTATAGAATGGCCGCATGTTAACACGCCATCCTCATGAAATTGATCACAAATGGTACATTTTTCATGATGGAACACATCAATGGAATGTGCTGAGTTTACTGGGTGATCTTGTACACTTTCATCTTCTGAAGAAGAACTGTCAAACATGGCTGCATTAGCCTTTCTGGTCATTGCCTTGCCTTTACAATCCTTACGCCAGTGACCAAAAGCCTTACAAAGATAACATTTGGTAAGACGTCTGTAGTTCTTCCTTTCTTTATCTTGCTTAGAAATGTAGTTCTGCAAGTAAGCAGTGTACCCAGGATATTGGTCACACATATCATTCTCATTGTGTGATAAGTGGCAATATCTGCACTGATAAAATCTCTCTGCAGCTTGTTTATAAGGTCTTTGTTTGTTATTTGACCCTGAATGATATTTGCCATATGTAGCTGCTGCTACAAAGTCTGTGCTGGTCAGACTACTAGAGAAACATTGCTTATTGGCTGAAAAATAACCAGAGCCACGACTTTCAATCTTTTGGACACTTTCACACTGACATTCCAACAAAAATTTAGAAAATGGGGGTGGGAGAGATGCGATAATCTTATCTCTCAACATAAGATCAACTAATTTGTCATAACTTCCATTTACTTTGGCTGCTGACAGCCATTTAGAAAAAATATTCTGAATTTCTGAGATGTAATCAGAGAACGTGTGTGTAGGCTTAGGAGACAACTTTCTAAACTGTTCTCTATAACCTGATTCATCCAGTAAAAAATGTGACATAATTTTCGCCTTAATGTACAGACAATCTTCTTTCAGGTCATTTGGGATCGACTCTATGACTTTCAGAGGTTCCCCAGAAAGACTTCTCACATACACTATACCCCATTCAGGTTTTGGAATTTTATAATGATCCATGACAAATTCAAAATTTTGGGTGAATGCTGCTATGCAATCACCTGTGTTGTAACTTTTAATCAGACCTTGGTATTTCTTGTAAGGTTGATCTTTGTCTGTTTCTCTATTATCTTTAGAAGATTCAGCTTTTAGCTGTTCAGTTTTCAGTTGTGTATCTTGCTCTTCTCTTTTACTTTGGGCTAAGATCTCAGCTTGCCTCACTGCAGCTTCTGACTGTGCCTGCTGAAGCTTTAGAGCAGCTTCTGATTGTGCCTGTTGAAGCTTTAGAGCAGCTTCTGATTGTGCCTGTTGAAGCTTTAGAGCAGCTTCTGAGTTCTTTAGAGCAGCTTCTAACTGTGCCTGCTGAAGCTTTAACGCCCTTTCGGCCGCTCTCTCATCCCTTTCGGCCGCTCTCTCATTCCGCTCACTAATTTGTTCCTGTTTCAAGAGATATTCTGCATATTTACTTTCACTCCATGCTCTCAATTCTTCACCAGACATATTCATCTTTAAACCCATTTCGATGTAATCGCTTAAAGAAGACATGATGAACAATACGTATGATGAAATGAATATAAATAAAATTACTTATGATGTTAGTAATTCACAAATATTTCTAGCACAGTTGATGTTTAAAGCCAGATTAACGAAAGTATAAAGAAGAAAGAAAAAAATATTATACTCAAGTAATCCTTGGGCAATGTGCTGTTCAGTGGTGCTCGAAATCACACTGGAACGTACTTCGGGTTGACGCACAAAAAGAATTTTGAAGTTCACAAGGCTCAGGTAAAGTTGACACAAAAAAACCTGTACTTTTGAAACTAAACGAAATTAGAACGTTTGTAAATGTATGGTGTATGTAATGTCACTGAAGTCTGTATCGGTTTGTATGCTGTCAAGTATTATTGTTAGTCGTTACCACAGTCAACAACTTTCACGCTCACACTAACCCTACTCAATGACATTCAAGGGCACGGCCGCCATTTTGGATTTTAGTTCTTAAATTGGTTGAATTTGGCGATAAGTCTGAAGACGCCTCGGTTGGCTTCAAATAATGTCTTCACACTTATAATTTAATTAAATCAACACTATTTAACCGTTACTTTACCCTAATCTATGACTTGCGCACTTCTATCAACATCTTCACATTCGATTCAAAAACTCGGACAAAAAAAATTTACAAGTTCGCATTCAGTTCAAAACACTGGACGAGAAACCCACGTTCGCACTTGTCAGAGTCTTGCGTAGAGCAAGATAAGTAGCTCGTTTTCTGGCAAGTGTGAAGCGGTATCAAACTATCAAATCACACGAAGTGAATATCCGAAACTGTTATTTACAAGCTTTATTTACGCGCTCCATTCATTATCGCACAGACATCGCGCAATGACAATCCATAGCAATCATCACAGCATGAACAATATCAATACAATACATAAGGATACATGCAATCAATATACATATCACTTACAAGCCAAAATACTCAAGCGTTCGAACCAGTCTCCCACTGTCACACAGGCTAGCTCTCAATGCAGATCCAAAACCACTCGCAGACTCATACGACCTGTCCATACAAACGCCTAACCCGGTCTGCCTGGCCTTTCGTTCTACACGCTAGTTGGCGCTCAAGTCAGCTGGTGTGACCCCTGCAAGGTTCACGGAGTGTACCGCTGACCAGCGGTAGTTTTAGCGTCGCTCAGTTGCTGTGCCTGGCTGCTTATACGGGCGTCGTCGAAGACGCCGCATTCCCTCTGTAATGTTTAACATCACTCAGGGTTGCGCGTTGTTATGTTGCCTGGCGTTGGCACAGACAACGCGTCGCAACCTCAGATGTGAGACTTTGACATATAGTATTAGTATGTATGGGTTTTATAGAACATTTATGCATTGTATGGATAGGATGATACAGTGAGGTAAATAAGTCTTATTGGCAAATGCATAATTGAATATGGCAAAGGTATAAGTTGTATAGAGAAGTGTATAGAAAAAAAACAAACAGAAAATTAGCATCGTCTTAACATCCATGGGCGATGATAACTGCCAGACAAGTAAAGATCAGCTAAAATACCCCAAAAGAGAAATACCTATGTAAAGTACAGAAGAGATAAATACACTGCAAGTATCAAAGCAGCACCAAGGTCAAATATAACTCATTAACGTCAAAGTCAAAGCAAGAGCAATCCATTGATACAAGATGGGACAGTGAAAGCCATAGTCCATAATCACACACAGATACCTTACTCAGAGCCTGGGGCTTGGATTGAGTAGGATGCTCATGTATAGTACATGATTGAGGAGCTGCTAGGGATGTTTGATGAAACATTGGATCCTACGTCAGACTAGATCACATAACCTCTGAACTTGAAAAGGAGGCTGTGACTACACGGAAGTCTAGGTGTAGACGGGTTACCGTGTCCGCATAATATATTGTTTTTTGTTTTGTTTTGTTGTGATGTTGGTTATTGATGAAAACTTGTCACGAGTCTAAATGAATCATGGAAGAGATAAGCTCATATGTAATGACAACAGACGTATAGATATGTACGAATATTGAGAGAGACCAAAGCGAGCGACCATAGAGTCCACTAAAACAAACGGTAGTGTGTACTTATCCAACTCATGTCAAGAAGGATACGACTGAGTAAAGGTAGTAAAAATGTTTACAACATTAAAAAAAGGGGGGAGGCATATTGCCATGAGATGGATACACAGCAAGTGTGTCAATCGTAGAAACTAGAGAGATGTCATTGACACAGTTCAAAAATGCAAGCGAACACCGGTAACATTAGTGTGCGGAGTTATGTGGTCACGTGACGCGCTAAGGTCAAAGCCGGAAAAAGGTTGCGATCAAGTCAGACCGGGCTGGGGCGTGAGACAAGATGGTCGAACTTGAGAAAGTTCTGCGTGTGAAAGCGTTTGCGATGGTTGCAGTTATTGAAGTTGCAGACAACTGTGAAAGAGTGTTCTTGGTTAAGACAGCTGTGAGGGAAGAAGCACTATACTGAAGTAAATGACTGCCGATGGTCCAGTACCTGTCGACCGACCGTGGCGAAAGAGCTGACCTCGTTTGGCGAACACTGTGAAAGGTGGAGAGAGAGACACGCCGTGACATGTTGGTCACCTGTGTAATGTGAGTAACTAGAAACTAGTATTAACAGTTAGCAGTGAATTGTATAGTCTGTAGTGTGCAACAACAGCAAGGACTAAACGACGATTAGTGGTATCATGTATGCACTATTGCTAAACAGTAGGTGGGTGGGTCATGCCCAGAAAGCTGAAAGGCAAGATGCTGGCGGGGTTATGATGGCGACCACGGTAAGGACTGTGATGCAATAAAGCTTTCGTGTGCTCTGAGGACGCGTTGTGGTCTTGTGTTGTGTGCACGAAAGATTCGTACAGAGAGCAAGCGAGCCTGTTGTGATATTTCTAAAATCTTCTAAGCTCTAGACACAAAACCAAGATGTCGGACATTGAGTGAGTGAGTTCCCGCTCTTGGCAGATTCTAGACCTGTTTTGATATATTTACTTTCCATTTTTACGTATACTGTGTGGGGGTAGGGGGAGTTTTAGGTCGGAAATATGAAAGGTGGGGGGGGGGGGGGGGGGGGGGGGGGGGGGGGGAATGACGTTCTGAAAATATGGTGAAGGGGGCCACGGGCCAAAAAAGGTTGAGAACCACTGAATTAGAAAGTCGCATAGAAGACCTGGAGATGTGGATATACAGACGAATAGGTCGTACTTCATGGAAACAAACACAATCAATGCACAGGTCCTAGAAAAACTGGAATGAAGAGAGAGTTGATGAAAAAAATAAAGAGGAGACAAGTGAAATATTTTTCCACGTTAAAAGAAATGATACTCTTATAAAAACCATACTGGAAGGCAAGGTTAAGGGCAAGCGAGCAAGAGGTAGACAACGATGCAAGTGAGAGGATAACATCAACTGATGGACGAACATCAGCCTGACAGAATGTACAGTCAAAGCGAGAGACAGACAGTGTTCGAGATCCATTGCAGCCAACCTTCAAGGTCTCCAACGGAGACGGCACCTGACTGATGATTGATTGATGATGATTTATAATGTTATTTTTATAATTTTATATTTATAATGAAAAGTTGAAGTAACAGTCATCAAGTCAAGCTCTTAGGTTTTCAGCAATGAAAATATTTTAGAAATGCGGTGAGCTACTGTTACACTGTGATAGCAGATGGCTATCTAAAGGGAAAGTTATGTCACGTTTCTGCGCACTGAAAAATAGTGCCTATCTGTTTCTATCTGAAATAAATTAATTGCCTACTGAACGAGAATGTCTGCTGAACGATTACTGGCTTAATGACCTGCCATTTTTTAATTGCGACGATCCAGGGGGAAAAAAAAAAACTATTCACAAATTTTTGCGATGGCATTTCTTCATTTAATATGAGACTACGACTGTTTATCGGACAGCTGACAGAAGGGACTATAGAGACGTTTTAACTTTGAAGACGCTTGTGGTGGAAAAGAAATGTGACTTGTTAAGGGGAAATTGCCAGTTCTGAGGACACTACTTTCTGAACTTAGCAGTCAGCGTAAGATCACCATACAGTGGATACCATCCCACTGTGAAGTCCCCGGAAACGACAGAGCTGATCGATTGGCTAAGGAAGGAGCAAAAGAAGAACAACCTGATGTACCTATTACATACCACCAAAAGAAAAGAATGATCAAATCAATCAGAAAGCCACCAAACCTTACTCAAGACGACTACCACGTTATGGACAGACCAGAACAGGTCATTCTTCTGCGCCTCAGAACAGGACACAATAGATTACGCAACCACTTGTATACAAAATTCAAGATTGGTAACTCAGCCATGTGCACATGTGGTTTGGCGTCGCAGACAGCAGAGCACATACTCCAGGATTGCCCAAACTACAACATATCCAGGCGAACCTTCTGGCCTAGAGAGACAACAGTGGAAGATAAACTCTATGGACCGTTGAATGAACTAAAAAAGACTGTTAGATTCATACAAGAGACAACATTGCAGTTATAAACATAGTTCAGGCGAACGAAAGAAGAAGAAGAACTTGTTAAGGTGCAAAGTAACAGTTGAAAGTCTTTTGGATATCTTTCAGTCGAGATTTCAAGAGTTCACAATAGAGGAGGATAATGTTACCCTCTTCATAAATCCGTTCGTATTACCTAATGCCAAGCTCTGTCAATTACAGCAAAACCTTCAGCACGAAGCAATTGATTTGAAATGCGATGCTGAACTGAGATGTAAATTTCTGGAGCTGCCTGCTTAACCTTCAGCTGATCATATGATTTCATTCTGGCGACTATTGCCTGTCGAACAATTTGAACACTTACGTTCATTCGCCCAGAGATACATTTGTCATTTTAATTCTACATTCAGATGCGAGCAGTCATTTTCCACAACGATCGTTAAAAAAAAAAACAAAACAAAAAACAAGCAACTTTTCAGACTCACCGACAGTAACCAAGCTGCGCTTATGACTTTAGGCACGACAAATTTGTGTCCAGACATTGATACACTGGCATCTGAACTTAAGTACCTGGTTATGAAGAACAGTTACTATTGTAAATTAATTACAATAATAGCGATTTTCGAAACTGATTTAAAGTGTATTGTTAAATGAACTTTTTATTTTAAACCAAAAAATGACCGCAGTGTATGACTGACACTGACTGCCTTTAAAGTTTTAGAATTTTGTTGACGAAAGGTAAGAAAGGTAAGAATAATATTGCACGACTTTAATAATTTTATAACGGTGCTGCCCGCTTAACTACCGAAAATAGTAGATATAGGCCCTCTGCTTGAAAAGCTTGGGAACTATTGATCTATAGCATTTATTCTCCCACAACATCTCGACGCAGACTGCAAGCCGTTTTGGAATCCTTTGACTCTTGGCGTTAATGATCATGGAGATCTGGGCCACGTTTAATACACGAGCCACTGTTAACTTATTTTTCTTCTTTTTTCGTTCGCTTGAAATATATCTATAACTGCAATGTTGTCTCTTGTATGAATCAAACAGTCTTTTTTTAGTTCACTCAGCGGTCCATAGAGTTTATCTTCCACTGTTGTCTCCCTAGACCAGAAGGTTCGACTGGATATGTTGTAGTTTGGGCAGTCCTGGAGTATGTGCTCTGCTGTCTGCGACGCCAAATCCACATGTGCACATGGCTGTGTCACTAATCTTGAATTTTGTATACATGTGGTTGTGTAATCTATTGTGTCCTGTTCTGAGGCGCAGAATAATGACTTGTTCTGGTCTGTCGATAACGCGGTAGTCGTCTTGAGTAGGGTTTGGTGGCCTTCTGACTGATTTGATCATTCTTTTTTTCTTTTTTTTGGCGGAATGTAATGGGCACATCAGGTTGTTCTTCTTTTGCTCTTTCCTTAGCTAATAGATCAGCTCTGTGGTTTCCGGGTACTCCACAGTGGGATGGTATCCACTGCATGGTGACCTTATGTTGACTGCTAAGTTCAGAAAGTAGTGTCCTTAGAACTGGTAATTTCCCAGACAGGAGTGCCTCTATTACTGATTTTGCATCTGTCAATATAACCAAAGATTGTCTACCATGGCTGGTATTATTATTATTAGCTTATCGCTGACAGGAGCCCAATGTAGCTCCCATCAGACACCAACCTGTCAATGTGTCAGGTTGTTATTGTTTGAGGCATCTTAATCCCAGTTTGAGCCTTCCAGCCCATTGTGGTCCACCGATGCCCATCTTTCAGTGATTTTGAATTCTTTTTTGTCACTACAGATGACAGTCTCTGTTGGGGGTCATGGGCAGATCAGTTGCAACTAATGCACTTTAATCTTAATGAAAATAGGTACGAAAACCAAAGATGGAATTGGGTGCAGAAACATGTTTTTTTTTACTAAAGCACTTGTGTGCCTGTCAAACAATAGAAATAATATTTTAATAAACACGTTACATTGAAACAGATTATAGCAGAGTCGTGTTTCCAGTCCTGTGAAATAATCTTGTTGCGATATATTAATTAACAAGAAAAATTACGTCTTGCCTAATGCTCGAAATTTTCTACTATTATAAGTAGTTGGTGAATCTGCAAAGAAGTTGATGCAGCGGTAGTAAAATCAGGCACGTATAATTTATGTGTAATTAAATAAATTCAAAATGTTCATATTTTATAAAACAATAAATTAATATAGTTATTTCCCTTACACATAATACACAATATGTGTATTATATGGAAGGGAAACAACTATATAATACAATATATAGGTGTGTCCCTTTAATGCAATATTGAGATGACATTCTACAACTGTTCATGTTATGTCTATGCATACGGTAGTGTAGATGATAACAATGAATATACGTTACATTTTGGTGTTTTTTTTCACTCGCTCGTTTTGAACTCATGCGTAGTTCAGCACACAACCTCTAGTAGTGCTGGACTGAATTTTGCGCTTCAATTAGCTTTCCCTATTAACAGTGTCCTTCGCCATTAGGCGAATTCACTCCGAATTCATGGGTTACTTGTAATTTACATCCCTAAGTCAAGGAAGAGAGGTCAACATTCTAGTCCAGCTGTCCTGTGTAGGGGTTCAAACCCTTACCTCAGCATCAGCACACCGGATGTTTAAGAAGACGCGTTCCTATCCATACGGCCATGCTGACCTCTACACGTCACTTAATCTATATTACATGGCCAATTCTTTTTTCGGGGTGGGGGGAGGAGTTCGACATCATCATCATTCAGTACATTTCCACATATGCCCTGACGGCCACCAAGATTTACCATCCTATAGATTAAATATCTCCACTCTATTCTTTGTGAAAAATCTCTCCAGTTATGCATACACTTTATGTTCATTTGCATTCGCTTTCTTATTCCAGAGAGCGTTTGTCACATCAATGTGTGTTGAAGTGATACATACAATCTGCACTTTTGAAACCTGGACAATGAATGAGTAGACATGCTGAAAAACATCTCTCAAGATGTTCTTGATGATAAGTTCGTGATATGGTCGTTGTCTAGGTAACGATACTCCTGGTGTGTCAATTGAGTTATCTAACTGTCTCACAATGCAACTCACCCCAGTAATACACATCCATCAGTCATTAAACAAGATTGAGTTGGCGCACATAATCCTTTAATACAGATATAACACACACCCACGGAACATATTTATATATCCAGAAACAATATAATCCATAGAATATCCATATCCTCCTCACAACATTAACGAGCGCACATCACTGTCTTCTCACGGCCTGCTTAATCTCAAATTCACAAGACAGGTAATCCAGTTTCTATCCACAGCTGAATCTCACACAATACACCCACACACTAGGTCTAGTCTCCACTCTGGGTTCAGGCCTCCATTAACTATCCAACCCCCACTGGGTTTTAGGCCTGCATTCACAACTGGGAGAACAACACAACACCAGAACTGACCCACAGTCAGTCTCAGCTCCCACTTCTTCGACAACCGATCCTCTCGGCGCCAAAACATCAACTGTCATCAAGTCCTCTGACTTCACCCAGAACTAAACTCTCTCTCCCCATCCACCCTGGGGGTCTCCACTCACACCCGCCCCATTATTTCTCATGGCTGGTTGTTTTACTCGTAGCCAGGTCACTCATCTTACTGTCTTCAACTTTGCTCTGTTATTTCTCATGCCCGATCACTTGTTTATGTACTAGAACGGTCATTCTCCTTAATGTCAATGACCCCAGGCATGTGTCACATCTAATAGCAGTGAAAATGTGTTTTCTGCGGAAAATGCAAAGAATATCATGGACAGACAGAAAAATCAATGGGCCAGTCCTACAAGGACATAATGAAAAGCTTCAATTGACTAGAGTGATTAGATATAGACCAGAGGTTCCCAAAAAACTGTCCGCTGGCCACTTGTGGCCACCAGCTGTCAGAAAGTGGCACGCGAAGTAAGTCGCTGAAGCGACGTCAGTTCAGCCAGTTTCTATCAGACCTGAGCGTGGAATACGGTGAGCTACTGTTACACTGCGATGTCAGATGGCTATTTTAAAAGGAAAGTTCTGTCACGTTTCTGGGCACTGAAAAATAGTGTCTATCTGTTTCTGTCTGAAATAAATGAATTTTCCACAGAACAGGAATGTTTGCTGAACGATGACTGGCTTAATGACCTGGCATTTTTGGTGGACATCACGTCTCATTTAAAGTCTATGTGATATACTTTATTTTCACAAACATAACATGCTGTAATTTCCCAGTCGACAATTAAAACCTGAACACCGCAACAGGGTATTTTTGTTCCACAATCGTATGATCCAAGATTTCAGTTATCAGTTATCAGTTGGGGTATCTTCATTGCACTCCGGACATGCCCATAGGTGCTCAGATCCTCCCCTCAGCATATGCATCAGCGTCCGGTGGCTAATAGTGCCAGTTCTGTGTTGGTTGACGAGGCGTTTTGTTTTCCCGATGTACCTCTCGCGTCTGGCTGTGCCGATTCTTACTCCAAGGTCTTTCATCCTGGACAGCGATGTGGAATCACTGACGTCAAAGTCCTCTATTCTCGCCATATCTTTAAGGACGTTAATAACATCGGCACGATTCATGGGCTGGCCATCTACAGGGGGTGCAGAGCCAGCCAGATTGTCAGCTCGTTCATTTCCCTCGACTCCCGCATGTCCCGGGACGAAGATGAAGGTGACTTTACGAACAACAGACTTCCGCAGCGATTCAGTCCACTGTCTACGTACAGATCCAGCTTCGACCTTCTGAATCATGCTCATTGAATCACTTAGTACACACACGTTGGTATAATGCTGTGATTCCAGCCATATGAAAACCTGTGTAACTGCCATCACCTCCATCGTCATGCTGCTCGTGGTCATAGAGTGGGCACCACTGGATTCTTGAACGGTTCGGCCCGCTGAACGGGCTGTAAATGCCTACGCACTTCTCTGCTGCTTTACAACAGATCCCTTTGTATAGATGAGCACTTTGGGGCTATCTGAGTATTCATAGATGAGCGCGTTGACCTCTGCATTGATAGCGGCAGGGATCTGCTCTCTGCACCGTCTGTCGAGTGTGATAATGCAGGAGAAAGTGCACTTAAAAGCTGGAAGCACCGGCACCCATTCCTTGCCGGGGTTGATACTGGTAAGACTGCAGACCTGTCTGACGACATCTTCCGCCCGACCCATCCATGATTTGCCCCTCTTTAGCCTGTCACCCTTTTCTCTGAATATAGCGTCATGCAGAGCGTGCTGCTCATCTGCACGTATTTTTAAGATCCAAGATTTAATATACCCGTTGGCAATGAAAAAGTGAACCTGGAAAGACACCGTATAAATAGCAGTGAACGACCAGAAAACAGCCTGTTTTTCACCAACCCACACACACGAGGCATCAGATGCAGATGGTGGAGTGAGTGCACCCTCCCAAACAAATAGTAAAATTAGTTTGATTACTACGAGGAGGAAAGCCTCAGCCAACAATGCATTGCAATCAGACTCTGAAACCGGTCGCCGAAGTATGTGGAAGTCATTCTAATAAATAAGGTAAACACCATATTTAGTTCATTTAAATCTTAGATAAGTTGTGAGTCCTTGTTCCCAGATGAAGAGTTGGTAAGTCGACTTTGTGAACGTGTGGTGAGTTCTTTAGAAGTTAATTTAACTGTTATAGTTTATAGATAAACTATTCATTAAGGATAACCATAGTGAGATTTAGTTTCTCCCAAAGTAAACAATTGAGGTAATGTATAAGCATGAATCCAAGTTGTACATTTATTTCTTAAGCAACTCAATCTACAATGATTTGGAATGGTGAGTTCTTAAAGAATTTAATCTAGTACAAACTAAATAATATTATACTCAGTTATCATAGTCATAAGATAAACTGTACAATATGAAAAAAAAAACTACAGTGTTTATTTTCTCCCAGCTAAACAACTTAGTTAATGTATACAACATTAGACATATGAAACTGAATTTACAATGAATTAGAGTGACTTAAGGAAATTCACAATTCCTAGTGCAGTGGTAAGGACATGGTATATATGCCACTGGTAAGATTAAAAACTAGTTTGCCTGTGCCATCACTGATAGAAAAAGTATTGTAATGTGTAATTATTAGTCAGTAGATTTAATTTTGACATGAGCACATGAACAAACAAATAGTTTTCTTATAATTCATGAACCCATGAGAACCAAATAGATTCTAAAGGTATCATAATTTGTGTGTTGAGTTAAAACACCATAGCGGTGAGTCAAATGTATTTTCAATGTTGTAAACATATGGAATTAATGTTTGTGCCACACAATAATAATACTTAGTCAACCGGCATGGTAGAATGGTTAAGATTCATAATGCCTGAATGTAGACTGAGTAGATCACATAAATCTATGAGGAAAAAAAAGGGGGGGGGGGGCTCTTGTGCATTTTATCATTGCTACACATGAGGCAGTATCCTTTCAGAATCTCATAATTATGTCTAATGATCACAGTGATCACTATGTCATTGCTGATAGCATCTCTGTGAGGATTCATGTGTGATTTCATCATTGTTAAACAGATGTGAATGTATCATTTGATAAAACCCATCAGCATGCATGACTAAATATACAGGAAATAGTATCAGTAGGTTAAAGGATGAGATTCCCTTGTAATGCCATTCTTGGTGAATCTGTGAGTGTATTCTGTGTAAAGCACCAACCTAGGCCTGATGTCATTCCTACAGATATGATGTGTATGATGAGTGATTGTGAAAGGAGATATTTCATTGTGATATCAATGATGGTAAACATTGTAAGTTATCATTGGGAAATCACCCACCTTACATGACAGTATGAAGGATGTGTGATGAATGATTCCTATATGATCACCCATAACAATATGAATGTGTCTATAGACTGAGTGAAATGATCATCCATACAAATGAATGATGTATCAATCAATCAATCAATCAATCATGTGCCATGCCGGAAAGCGTGGGCATTCATGACTCGCCATTTCACTCGATCACCAGTGTCGTAGATCAGCTCAGTGTTTCTGTCTCGTCCATGCCATGTGGCCAAGCCATCCAGGTATTTTCCTCTCGGTCTTCTTCTTGGTCTGTTCCCCTCGATCTTGCCAGTTGTCACAAAGTTCTCCAATCCATTTCTTCTCATAACATGTCCAGAAAATTTTGACTGTCTACGTCTAATTTCTCCAATCAGTTTACGATGTTCATTTGTCTCCTGTAGTACTTGGTCATTGGTTTTTCTGTCTGTCCATGGTATTCTTTGCATTTTCCTCAGAAACCACATTTCTGCAGCCATCAGATGCTTTTCAGCTTGACTGCTCATTGTCCAAGTTTCACATCCATACAAAAGAACAGGCTCTATGTATCCCCTCAACACTCTTTTTCTCGTTTCAATTGACATCTTTTTATTGGTCAGAATGTTTTTCATCTTGCTAAAGGCTACTTCTCGCCATGGCGATTCTTGTTCTAATCTCTTCAAGGCATCACCCATCAGATGTTATTACTGTTCCGAGATAATTGTACCTATTCACTTGTTGAAGAATATTCCCATTTACTTGTATATTACATTGTGGTATTTCGTTCTTCCTAGTGACGACCATAACCTGTGTCTTTTTACAATTTAATTCTAATCCTCGTTGTTCACTGTGTGTAAAAACTGCATCTACTAAATGTTCCAGGTCCTGTTCATTGTCTGCAATAAAGACTGTATCGTCTGCACATCTAATGTTATTGATGCATCGTCTCCCAATGTTGATTCCTTCCATATCTTCAGTATTTCTGAAAATACTTTCTCCGTACAGGGAAAACAGATCTGAAGACATTACACATCCCTGTCTCACACCTCTCTTAATAGGCTGATATTGGCTTACTTCATTATCAACTCTTATGGTAGCTTGGTGTTTCCACTATATGTTTTTTACAAGTCTAAGGTCTTTTCCATCAATTTGTAGATCTTCAAGCATCCTTATCATGTCGACATGTCTCACTTTATCTAAAGCCTTTGTGTAGTCAATAAAGCAAAGATATAGATCTTTGTTTACTTCTATAGATCGTTCAATTACGGTTCTCAGTAAATACACAGCATTTACTGTACCCTTTAATTCTACAAACCCACATTGTTCTTCTCCTATTTCAGGTTGTATTTTCCTCCTAATTCTTTGCATGATAATTCTTAGCAAAATCTTCGTGACGTGACTCATTATACTAATTGTTCGATGTTGATCACATTCCAAGGCTCCTGATTTCTTTGGGATTGCAATAAATACAGAATTACATAATTCATGAGGTATATTTCCAGTATCATATATTGTATTAAGCAGACTGGTAACTTTATCTATTCCATATTCTTCTAAAGCATTAATCATTTCTGTTGTGACGCTGTCTGAACCAGGGGTCTTGCCAGATTTCATATGGTTAAGAGCATTCTGAGCCTCCATCTTCAAAATTGCTGGTCCTTCATTATTATTTTGAATATCTTAGTGTTCGTCTCTGTTGTCGTCATAAAGGTTTTTCACGTAATCTAACCATACATGTAAGATCTGATCTTTTTCTATTATGACTCTTCCATCTTTTGTCTTTAGGCAGCCTGCTGATGTACGTGTTCTTTGATTAGTAAGCTCTTGAATTCTTTTGTGCATTAGTTTCGTAATTTTACTGTTGTGTGTGTGTGTGTGTTTTTTTTTTTAATTTCTTCTCAGTTTTCCTCAAGCCATGTTTCTTTTGCCCCCCCCCCCCCCCCGCCCCCTACATAAGGTTCTGACTTTTCTGTGAATTTCTTCATATTTGGCAGGATTATTTTTATTCTGTCTTCTTGTTTCCAGTAGTTGTAAAATTTATGTTAAAATTAGGGTAGCTGCTGTGGGGCATTCCAATTGTGTACATATGAACATGTTTTTCATTAAAGCATGCTTTCTCTGTTAAGTAAAACGTATTATGCATTTGTCCCTCTATAGATTCAAACCAAGACGACTAGTCCCTCATTGACATGTGGACCACATCGATTCTGGAACCCACAAACGTATGTGCACATATCAGATCTCCACTATGTGGGGTGTAACATATATGCGTCTACGACCATGTCCTCTTTCTATGCAATGTATGGAAACAAGCTATATTAAACCAGTCAGTATTGATCATTATCCCGTTTACTCTACAGAGTGAAAAATAATGTGCTGACACAGGAGAATCTATAGTCATGCTCTGTGGTCACTAATGTATTAAATGAATGTATATTACTAATTTAAACGATCTCATAATACTCTTTCTCTTCAAAATGTGTCAAAGCTATATAAAAGTCAATTATGTGGTGTCAAATTCAGTATGTGAAATTGTTACTGTCCCTTGTTATATCATCTTTATCCTTTCTTCAGACTGAAAATTTGCAGACACAGAAAAAATATTGAGACTATTGAGTGGCTTACAAGAAGTGAAATCTCGAGGCTATTGTTTACAAGGAGTGAAATCTCGAAGTTATTGAGCTGTGTATAAGACAGGAAGGCAACGAACGGTCTAGCACAAAATATTGGTATGTATGCTTTCATCATTTCTCACTAACAGTTGGTCATCACTAAATATTTTTTGACCTCTAAGTGGTGGGCACCATTAAATGTAGTCAGCATTTCCCACTAATATAGTACAACTCTGTGTCATACAATATAAAACAGCACAAAGAACAGAATTCGGATCCAGGACGTTGCCAACCATCACCACAAAAATATAGTCACGGAGAAGACCCTCTGTAGGATAAAAAGAAAATGAAATAATTTACTATGTGTGACATCATAAGCCTCAAATACTTTTTTCTTTTGATATTTCCTAACAATGTATGTGATATGAAATATTTGTTCTGTAGATATGCTATCAGCATGACTGACACATGTTTTGAAGTACAAAATGTAAAAAGGTCGGACTATAATGATGTTGTCTTTTCTTCACAGCTGTTTGACGGTCAGTACTTACAACGAGTGTGAAAGTTTGGAATTAGTGGAAGAATACACAATATTATAGTGGTTACTATACCTTATCCTGTGGAGCTACTCACACGAGACATTATATTATACCCGAAGCTACAAGCGTGTTGAAAATATTACTGAGCTATCACTAATCCGTTATCTAAAACTAGAAGCTACATATTGTCTTTTTCACCACTACATTTTTTTATCATTATGGCTACTAGCCAGAAAAATATATATCTCTGCTCTATCTGTGGTAAAGTATTTACAGAAAACCGCAGTCTTACATGCCACATTGACACAGAACACACTACTACAATGCACACATGCCACATTTGCGGTAATCTATTCAATAGGAAAGACAACCTACAACGACACATAACAACTGATCACCAGACATCAACACCAACACCTGTTGCCACTACACCATCAACCACTACACCATCAAAAAATACACCTGCATCAAGAAAAAGAAAAGGACCAGTAGAGACACAAGCAGCTAAAAACAGAAACTTGATCAAGTGGCGGTAGAGGAAGCCGACATAGTAGAGCTAGATGAGAAAGTAGATGAGGAACTAAAGACCGTAGACACCATCCACGACGATGAAGTCCAGCAGAAATATAGAGACGTCTGGTCCTACCTTAGGACACATCAGAACATCCACAAACAGTTATCGACATACAATATATTTAATCGCCCAGACTCAACACAACCAATTGACTGGACCGAGACTTTAAACCCAATATTTGCTAGTCAGACATCCAGGTTTAAGTTAAATTATTCTCATCACATGATCTTACGTCATAAGGAGACAAAAGAACTTAGATTTTTCCACTCATCCTCAAATAATTCATCTGAACTCGACGTCCCCCACCTAGTTTACAACGAAAAAGACTTTGACGATTTTATAGAAATAGTTCATGACAGTGACATGTTTAATTATGCCCTACACAACAGACCTGACACTAAGTACATGGTAGAGACAATCCCAGCGACTAGTATTTATATATACACCACATCACTGAACAACCGCTAAGTTGATTGCTGTCTATAATATGCTCTATTAAAGGGTAAAGTGGTCATATGTGTGATATCCTTGTATGTGTGGTACAGTGAATTGTCTATATCATTGAAAATAAAAGACTCAATATTATGTGACAATGTCTGTCGAATTTTTTCACCGATCATGAAAATGCTTTTTGTATTGACAATAAAATATATTGAATGTTGTACACATGAAAATACTGATGTTGATGGAAAAAATAAAAGTTATGAAAACGAAAATTTCTTGTTGGTTTTTATTATTCAGTGGTATGCTTGACTTGTTTTCGTCTTTCTGCTTCTTTTACTTGTTTCCGTCTTTCTAGTCTTTACTTATTTTCATGTTGACTGCTGCGCGAGCTTGTTTTTCTTGTTGAATGTGGAGCAAAGCTGTGTAAAAATTGACACACACACATACACACACAATGGAACAGTGAGACAAGACCAAAGTCACACAAGAACAAAGACATATTGGTACAGAAAGACACGTACAATATCACACAAGAATACTCATCCAAACTTATAATTATCTCAACGAAACTTATAAAAAGTATGACTTTGTTAACCAAACTGAACAATCTTAGCCAGATTACAACCAAACTTATAAATATCTTAACCAAACTTATGAAAAGTAGAAAAATATGTTAAACTAAGGTGAAAATGTTGACCAAATTTCAAAGAAATTTATAACAAAGTAGGAAAATTTGTTAATCAAATGTGAAGTTTGGTCAATTTTCAACCAAACTTATAAAAATGTAGGAAACTTTGTTAACGAAAGGCGAAAAATTTCAACCAAACTTATCAAAATTAGGAAAATGTGTTAACCAAATGTGACAAAGTTTGGCTAAATTTCAAACAAACTTATGAATAGTAGAAAAATTTGTTTACCAAACGTGAAAATACATTGTCCAAAAAGAGAAATATTTCAACTAAACTTACAAATAGACCAGCCTAACTTATGAAAAAAAAGGAAAATTGTCAGGCAAATGGGAAAAAGTTAGGTCAAATACAGAAATATCTCAACCAAACTTATGAAAATTAGGAAACTTTGTTAACCAATCGGCAAAAATCTTGGCCAAGTAAGAAAATGTGTTAACCGAATGTGAAAAGGTTAGCCAAATTTCAAACCAAACTTATAAAAATCTCAGTCAAACATATGAAAAGTAGAAAAATTTGTTAACCAAACGTGAAAAGGTTGGCCACCTTTCACCTAAACATATGAAAAGTAGGAAAATTTGTTAACAAAACGTGAAAAGTTTGGCCACCTTTCACCCAAATTTATGAAAAGTGGGAAATTTTGTTAACCAAATGTGAAAAGGTTAGCCAAATTTCAAACCAAACTGATAAAAATCTCAGTCAAACATATGAAAAATAGGAAAATTTTGTTAACAAAACGTGAAAAGTTTGGCCAACTTTCACCCAAACTTGCGAAAAGTAGGAAATTTTGTTGTCCAGATGTGAAGAGTTTGACCAAATTTCAAACAAACTTATAAAAAAGTAAGACCTTTGTTAACCAAATGTGAAAATTTTTGGACAAGTTAAGAAATATTTCATCCAAAACTTATGAAAAGTAGGACATTTTGTTAACAAAATATGAAAAATATTAGCCAAATTTCAGCCAAACTTATAAAAAGTAGGAACATTCCTTAACCAAAGGGGAAAAATATCTCACATTGTCATTTTACATCCCCAACCTACTAGAGATATTCGTCTGTCCCCTATGCAAACAACAGCTGTATTTCAGAAAATTAAATGTGTCTTATGTAATAAGTCACCATGATTGAAGGAAAAAATAAAATATCAACAATAAAATTATACAAAAATTAACAATTAAATTTCTCTTTATGTTTCCGATTTGACTGTTTCATGTAGAAATTTAATACATTTTAATACATTAGTGACCACAGAGCATGACTATAGATGCTCCTGTGTCAGCACATTGTTTTTCACTCTGTATAGTGATCGGGATAATGATCAATACTGACTGGTTGAATATAGCTTGTTTCCATACATTGCATAGAAAGAGGACATGGTCGTAGACGCATATATGTTACGCTACACTTAGTGGAGATCTGATATGTAGCACATACGTTTGTGGGTTCCAGAATCGATGTGGTCCACATGTCAACGAGAGACTAGTCGTCTTGGTTTGAATCTATAGAGGGACAAAAGCATAATACGTTTTAGTGAACAGAGAAAGCATGCTTTAATGCAAAACTTGTTCATATGTACACAATTGGAATGCACTGCAGCAGCTACCCTAACGGCTTACAGCAGATGACGCCTGAGAATACAGACAATCACACGGCATGACAGTATTCAGTGCCACCAATCGAGCTGTAAGGCCTCATTTCTCCCCACGTCACTTGACGGCAAAAGTGAAGCTGCTGATGATTACGACCGTCATTAGTATCTGTATTAGTATTTGTATACCGAGCGGCTATACCTTGCGGCGTATTCTTGTTAGTTGCCTCATGTAGCTTCTGAGATATACACTAGTGACAGAACTATACCGACTTGATGACGTGTAACGAGACAGTATAGCATACACACAGTACTACTTACCACTGTGGTCTAACGATGTCACTGCATCTCTGTCTCCTTTCTGGACTCTGACACGCTCCCCCGGCAACTTCATGAAAGATGTCATCTTTCATGTCTCATATATATACATAAAGGGTTAATATTTAAACCTTGTCAGAGTCTACCCTTTTGTTGTTATATACACATGCAAATAAATACACATATGCCATAGAAATATATAAGAAATGTACATTGCAATCAACGACATGTGGTGTTCAACCTTTAACACTTGTCAGGTTTCATCCTCTTGATGGCTGACTACCTCAATTGCATTTGCGACCCAGTCAGATCAGTAGTACCAGCTTCACGCATCTACCTCGCAGCAATTTGAAAAAAAAATAATAATATGGTTCTTGAAACAAAAACCATCTAGCCAGACTGATATACGACTTTTATAAGTCGTATAAAACGCTCAAACCCTGCCCTTATTTGGTCAGTAGCTCTCGTGTTGGTCTGCAACGTTGGCACCCTTTGCCATGCTCATTAGATGTCTACCTGTAGTGTTGACAATCTGGCAACATCATGTCTATTTATACGCAACACATTAATGGATACATTTCAGATTATGGCCCTTTGTGTAGGGATGTAATAACACACAAATGAAAGGGAAATAATTTTAACATTCATGAAATACAATAATTTACAATAATTCTATTATTTCTTAGCGTCATTGCTTGACGTTTCTTCATATTAACGAGAAAAAGTCGGTAATATGAATACATAAATCAAGATATGATTCTAAGATTACACTACATAAATAAATAAACACACAATTCGTGTATTACATTTTATAGATTCCTAAACATTTTAGAATCGTCATAACTGTATGAACTTTTATTTGTCGTCTGCTACTTTTACTCTAAATTTCTAACTAATCCGGAAGTACACACGAACATTAACTCAGCTGATGTAGAAGCTTGCAGAACACACTTGTTCCGGTTTGATGTAGTTACGGAAAGTATCTTTCTTACAGTTCATGTGTTTAGATGTTTCACAAAACCTTCTGGATTACGATCGACTGTTCATGTGTTTCACTGCCGAACATTATGGATTTCGGTTACTTGCAATGGAGTAGCTGTCACTGTTCAGTTTACACGTTCGCACACGTCATTAAAATATCCCTGGAATTATCCACTTGCAGAATGTCACTGTTACATTGGATAGTTCGCTTAAGGTAAGTTCTTTGAGCGAATGTGACAGTGTTGTTGTTGGTAATATATACAATTAATAAAGTTCGCTTTCTGCCACACACTACACAATTATACAGGACACTCACTACATGTATTAGTAAAATAAGAATACTATTTATAATGGGGGTAACCCCTATCACATCACATTATAGACAATGCACAGCTTTTTGTGAATAGAAAAACAATTATTCACTCAATAATGGCTGTGTCGGTCTGAGTGTATTTGCACACACTGCACTCAGACATTGGTGCTTACTGGGTCGGTCGGACAACGGGACAAAAGATCGGCAATTGAATTGGTTCTGCCTGGAATATGTCGAACCTCAAAGCTATAATCTTGAAGCTTCAAAGACCAGCGTGCTACCATATGATTTGAGGGTATTCCTGAATTTATAAAACGCAACGGGCTGCTGTCAGACTCCACGATGAAGTGCCGTCCTAGAAGAAATCAGGATAATTTGGTTATACCCACCACTAAAGCTAGGGCTTCCAACTGAGGAATGGACCAAGCCCGTTCTCTGGCTTTTAGTTTTCTGGATACGAAGTACACTGGGTGTAGTATGTTATTGTACTCTTGTAACAGGACTGCTCCAATCGCCACGGATCTAGCATCTGTACGCAATCTGAAAGGTAAACGGAGGTTGGGCAATTTCAGGATAAGATTGTTGACACTATTATCAGAAAAACACACAAGTACTTTATTAAATGCAATTTTTAGGCATTCATTGTGTACAATTTTCTCCGGTTTTTCTTTTGTTAGTAAATTAGTAAAGACTTCGGTCAGTTCGGAAAACTCAGGAATGAACTGCCGGTAGTAATTTATCAATCCCAAAAGACTTCTGACTTGCTTCTTAGTAGTCGGAAGTGATAGTTTTAAAATTTTGGACACGAATTTTATCGTCTGTCATGACAAAGCCATTGGATATTTTGTACCCCAAGAAAGTTATTTCCTGGTAGGCTATGTCTACTTTCGCAGGCTTTACAGTCAGTCCGTGCTGTCTAATACGTTCAAATGTCTGTCCTAACGTCTTAATGTGCTCTGTCATCGTCTCTGTGTGAACACAGATGTCGTCGATATAGCAAATTATGTTAGGAATGTCTACAAGAAGAAGCCGTGTCATACGAACGAAGGTGGCGGGGGCATTAACAAGCCCAAATGGAAGTTTGCACCATTCGTACAGTCCCCACGGTGTGGCAAATGCTGTCAAATGTCTGCTCTGTTCGTCTACTTCTATCTGATAATATCCTTTAGTCATATCTAACGTCGAAAAGAACCTAGCGTCTGTCAGTTCTGTCAGAAGATCGTCAGTGTTTGCCATTGGCTCCAAATCAAGAACAGTAATTTTATTTAGCTTCCTATAGTCGATGCACAGTCTTATTGTATTGTCCTTTTTCCGTATTATCACCATTGGCGATGAGAAGTCTGACTGGGATCGTCGTATGATGTTGTTTTTCTCTAAGTTGATTATTTCTTGGTGCACATGTTCTTTTTAGTGTAATGGGATGGTGTATGGTCTGCATCTTATGGGTGTGTTTGATGTGAGTGTGATGTGATGCTGTACTAATTCTGTTTGTCCTGGGTTGTTGGAAAAGATGGTGTTGTACTGCTGTATAAGCTGTTTGCAACTGTTTGTCTCTGCTTGAGTTAACTTTGGATTGATTTTGATATCCTTCAAGCAGCTAGTCGTGTCTAATGTAGGTGTTGGAATCTCGTCACTAGCATCGTCATCTTCGTGATCTATTATCACTGTACACGCTGTTGTATCGCCTTGTTGTGAACATCGTTCCGTATTTAATGTGAATAAATCCATCGAACGGTGTGTCGTTGAGTCTTACGTTAAATCACGTTGTATTTGTACTGTCTCACACTGTTAGGTGAGCGAGCCAAGTTTAAGACCCTGACATGTGTGGACGTGGTGGCTTTCGTCCGGCTTTGATATGAACGTGTTTTAGTGATTAACGATTTAAAACTAGAGTTTGTAAACGTGAAATCTTTGTCACACAGAGACAATGACAGAGCACATTAAGACGTTAGGACAGACATTTGAACGTATTAGACAGCACGGACTGACTGTAAAGCCTGCGAAAGTAGACATAGCCTACCAGGAAATAACTTTCTTAGGGTACAAAATATCCAATGGCTTTGTCATGACAGACGATAAAATTGTGTCCAAAATTCTAAAACTATCACTTCCGACTACTAAGAAACAAGTCAGAAGTCTTTTGGGATTGATAAATTATTACCGGCAGTTCATTCCTGAGTTGTCCGAACTGACCGAAGTGTTTACTAATTTACTAACAAAAGAAAAACCGGAGAAAATTGTACACAATGAATGCCTAAAAATTGCATTTAATAAAGTACTTGCGTGTTTTTCTGATAAAAGTGTCAACAATCTTATCCTGAAATTGCCCAACCTTCGTTTACCTTTCAGATTGCGTACAGATGCTAGCTCCGTGGCGATTGGAGCAGTCTTGTTACAAGAGTACAATAACATACTACACCCAGTGTACTTCGTATCCAGAAAACTAAAAGCCAGAGAACGGGCTTGGTCCATTCCTCAGTTGGAAGCCCTAGCTTTAGTGGTGGGTATTACCAAATTATCCAGATTTCTTCTAGGACGGCACTTCATCGTGGAGTCTGACAGCAGCCCGTTGCGTTTTATAAATTCAGGAATACCCTCAAATCATATGGTAGCACGCTGGTCTTTGAAGCTTCAAGATTATAGCTTTGAGGTTCGACATATTCCAGGCAGAACCAATTCAATTGCCGATCTTTTGTCCCGTTGTCCGACCGACCCAGTAAGCACCAATGTCTGAGTGCAGTGTGTGCAAATACACTCAGACCGACACAGCCATTATTGAGTGAATAAGTGTTTTTCTATTCACAAAAAGCTGTGCATTGTCTATAATGTGATGTGATAGGGGTTACCCCCATTATAAATAGTATTCTTATTTTATTAATTCATGTAGTGATTGTCCTGTATAATTGTGTAGTGTGTGGTAGAAAGCGAACTTTATTAATTGTATATATTACCAACAACAACAGTGTCACATTCGCTCAAAGAACTTACCTTAAGCGAACGATCCAATTTAACAGTGACATCTGCGTGGATAATTCCAGGGATCTTTTAATGACGTGTGCGAACGTGTAAACTGAACAGGGACAGCTACTCCATTGCAGTTAACCGAAATCCATAATGTTTGGTAGTGAAACACATGAACAGTCGATCATAATCCAGAAGGTTTTGTGAAACATCTAAACACATGAACTGTAAGAAAGATACTTTCCGTAACTACATCAAACCGGAACAAGTGTGTTCTGCAAGCTTCTACATCAGCTGAGTTAATGTTCGTGTGTACTTCCGGATTAGTTAGGAATTTAGAGTAAAAGTAGCAGACGACAAATAAAAGTTCATACATTTATGACGATTCTAAAATGTTTAGGAATCTATAAAATGTAATACACGAATTGTGTGTTTATTTATTTAGGTAGTGTAATCTTAGAATCATATCTTGATTTATGTATTCATATTACCGACTTTTTCTCGTTAATATGAAGAAACGTCAAGCAATGACGCTAAGAAATAATAGAATTATTGTAAATTATTGTATTTCATGAATGTTAAAATTATTTCCCTTTCATTTGTGTGTTATTACATCCCTACACAAAGGGCCATAATCTGAAATGTATCCATTAATGTGTTGCGTATAAATAGACATGATGTTGCCAGATTGTCAACACTACAGGTAGACATCTAATGAGCATGGCAAAGGGTGCCAACGTTGCAGACCAACACAAGAACTACTGACCAAATAAGGGCAGGGTTTGAGCGTTTTATACGACTTATAAAAGTCGTATATCAGTCTGGCTAGATGGTTTTTGTTTCAAGAACCATATTATTACTTTTTTTTCAAATTGCTGCGAGGTAGATGCGTGAAGCTGGTACTACTGATCTGACTGGGTCGCAAATGCAATTGAGGTAGTCAGCCATCAAGAGGATGAAACCTGACAAGTGTTAAAGGTTGAACACCACATGTCGTTGATTGCAATGTACATTTCTTATATATTTCTATGGCATATGTGTATTTATTTGTATGTGTATATAACAACAAAAGGGTAGACTCTGACAAGGTTTAAATATTAACCCATTATGTATATATATGAGACATGAAAGATGACATCTTTCATGAAGTTGCCGGGGGAGCGTGTCAGAGTCCGGAAAGGAGACAGAGATGCAGTGACATCGTTACGCCCGCCAGGCGACTTAGCTCCCAGAAGGGACGCCGTAACTTCGTTACGCCGCCAGGCGGATAGTGATTACCGGCCTGCAAGACTGCTGGCTGACAAGCGACCAGTGGTCAAGCAAGGACGACGCTAAACGCACGCATGCCTCGTGACGTCACCTGAGGTGAGAGGCGAGTTGCGAGTTAGCGGCAGACAGCTTGGGGACTTCGACTCGGACAGACGTGTGAAGAGAGAAAGGCGTTGTGTGGTATCTGTGCTGAAAGTCGAGTGTCTGGACATCTTGAGAGTGAGACGTTGTGAGCTGTATTGTGTAAGTGTATATTGAAACATCCAGTATATATCTTGTTGTGAACATCGTTCCGTATTTAATATGTGAATAAATCCATCGAACGGTGTGTCGTTGAGTCTTACGTTAAATCACGTTGTATTTGTACTGTCTCACACTGTTAGGTGAGCGAGCCAAGTTTAAGACCCTGACACATACCCTCCGCAATCAGTATTATTGGTCATTTTTACTTTTTACGGTTTTCATTTGTAACGCGTATGATGCTAGTGTTTACACCACTACGACCCTTTACAGATCAGTAGTAGCCGCTACCCACCCCTTACCAACGAATTTCACTAAGATATACCCACTAAAATTAATAATATCGGTCATTTTTACTTTTTAAGGTTTTCATTTGTATCCTGTATGATGATGATGTATAGGCCACTACGACCCTCTACAGATCATATACCTGTCATATTTACATTCTTACTTATTAAGGATTTCATATGATACCCGTCACGACCCGAGGTTCAAACTGCTTAGTCCTACCCCACACGGCGACAGCCGCGCCCACTCCTCAGCTCCCACCCCCACGCCCGCTCGCCCCCTAGACCACCCCGAGGAAATACACTGTAACCCTAAGCCTTACACACCACCAATAGAATGGTGATAGTGTTTATGCCAAATACAGATAAAGAAAGAAGACGAGAAAAAAAGAAGGATGATCATGAGGAGGAAGGGCACTGTACCTTAAGAGCATCACTAGTATGATGATAGCTTTTTAAAGCCTCATCCTGCTACAATCAATACTAGCAGTAATTATTACATTTAAGAAAATAAATTTCTCACAAAAAGAGAAGTAACAGTGCAAAAATACGTTTGATTATTTATTCATGGGTTGCATCCTTTGACAGGACAAAGGTCACTTGCGGTCCGCTTTTGTGACGTTTCGCTTGAGGTGGTAGCTTCTTATATAGTAAACAAATTGAGGGTGCCAACCTCATTTGGGGTGTATTTAAGACCTGACATACTACTAAGATGTTGATGATGACATTATCTGTTAACTGATTCAATACTAGGAAAAGGCACCATGTATCTATTGGTTATTCTACCCACGATATCACGCCTGTCTGCCTGGGCCACGGTTATGTGTTCACATCCCCATCCAGGTAGCATTGTATAGCCTGAAACGTTCCTGTAAGTAAAGGTTGCTGGCGTGCCATTGATTACATCACACCCCCCAGTGCCGATTGTTCTATGCAAATATAAATAGCACTGTATACCTGCCAGTCTCTCGGGCTAAGGGGTTACACCACTTCCTCCGTAATACCGTTTATCTACGCAGGGTCTCGCAGCGAGGCAAGAATTGGAAGCAGTCGACCCGCGCTCGTAACTTGCGGGATAATGAGCCGGCCGCTCAGAAAGCAATGGCAAACTACTGAGCGTAATCTTGCCAAGAAATCAACATACAGCTGAAAGATTCTGATATTGACAGCGATGTCCTGTAAAGGATATACAAAACATTTATAAACTGTATACCTACAAGGAGTGATACAACAAAACCTGTTACCTTTATCCACTTTTGTGTGTGGCCTTTACTCACTTTCTTATTGGGAAAGGGGGGGGGGGGGGAGAGGGCTTTTATCCACTTTTTTTATTTGGCCTCTACAGTAGTGTAAGTCGGGCTAAAGCCAGTCCTTTTTTGTGGAGGTGGAGGTGGAGTCTTATAGATACCTCCACAAAGGGTGATAACTCCTCGGGTTTTTTTTAAAGTAGGCGTGGCGGTTGCGAAGTGACTCATCAGAGGTGACGTGGTCTAGTGACTCATCAGAGTGGGTGCGATGGTCAGAGGTGGTGGTCAAGTAATTGTAGGTACATCTAGTACACAACATAAAACATGAAACAACATTAAAGAAAACAAAAACGAGTCAAGTAAGGTATATAATGTTTTTTATTAAACCATGTATAGACAATACAATGCATATTAAATACTTAGTGGTGAAGTCGAGATATTATCATCGTGTACCTGCCTTTTTATATAGAGATATGACAGTGAATTACGATGTTGTGTGTATGTATACACTGCAGAGTCTTGTGTTTTAAAGCCTATATTGGTTCCCCCACTCGGTGTTTGGGTGTTGAGTACTTCCAAAAATGTGTCCTTGTTTAGATGAGTGTTGTGGTTTTTGGTCAGACCTTTGGTACTGATTTTATAATAATCTCCAACACAAATATACGTCTTACTACATAACGAGACCATCCCCTCCCCTTCGTACTCTAGTTTGAAAAGCCCAGGGGTTCTTTTTTCATAGGCTTTGATATCCACACAGTCCTGACAGCTAGTAGAACTATGAACAGGGCAAACTTCAGACGGGAACCACTGATTGTAGACTCTGTCATATTCTTCTCGTAGGTGTGGTCTAACCACCCCAGAGAGTGAGTCGGCGCTAACGGCCAAGTAGAGAGAGTCAGTGTCCATTTCACAAAGCTGAAAGTCTTCTTTAGAGATAAATTTGTCAAGAAAGTCATAATAAAATGCTAACATGCGCAACTTGGCATACTGATAACGAAAAAACCAATCTGTAGAGGTAGATCCCAGACAGTTTTCTTTTTTAGGGTTTAAATTTCGAAGAGATCATCTGTAATACCAGTCATGCTTTTGAACCTGGGATTATTGATTAGTTTGGTAGTGTCTTTTCCCTGGCAGTAATAGACATCGGTATGTTTGGCTTTATTGGTTAACATTTTGCCGTAAGTGGCGTTACCTAACAACTTCATAGTGTCGGCTGTAATAGATTCGGCCGGATTTTTGTCCCCTTGGCGGCGGGCATTAGAGACTGCTTCCCCAAATTGTTTAAAACAACTAACCGGTCGATATTCTATTGTCTGGTAGATGTGTGTAACGACCAACCCATGCGCTAGATACCACTTTAAAAGAGGGGTGGCTAATAAAATTTTCTTCCCGAAATAACTACCGATCAATGTCCGTCGTGGGGTACTCAATAGTTTATTTTTTATGGCATATTCTTTCATAAACTCCCCAATATCGTCTCTCGACACCTCCGTGTTCTTGAAAATAGGGGGCATTTCGGCAAAGGACTCTTGTAAATCAACCGGGGTCTCAATATCGCACTCAACCAACCCGAAAAATGTGTCACTTTTTACAGCCTCAATTATCTGGTTTTCACTCAACGATCCCCAAGGAAGTTCTGATGGTGGAAATGTTTCCCGCAAGAAACACTTGATGGTTGTGTTTGACCTCTTTAATCTCTGCCACTCGCATTCCCAAATAACCTTAACTGTCACCCCAACAGTTTTTTCTAGATACTCGTGGATCTCGCACGTGTTCTGGTATAGTTCTGGTAGTGGTTTCTTATTGACGGGATTAATCGTTTTCCCAGCAGTTAGACGACAAGAGGGGTGCCCGTGGAACAAACACCCATGGAATTGGTAAGCTGGTGTATTCTTTTTATCCCACCCATCTACGCGAATATGTCGGTCGCCGAGTTGCATCTCGTGACTATTGAATTGGGTTTTTAAATCTATGTTGTTGTTGTGTGACACCCAGGTTAACCACTCGCGACTCTGACGTGTGTATTTGTGTAATCTGTGTGCTCTAAACCCATCCTCGCGGCTTCGATATATGGGGAAGTCTGATGGCATATCTTTCATAAGAGACCAAAGGTATAATGCATTCGCATCAAACCCTTTAATGCTTTTTACCAGCTTATTACCCCTGATACGGGTCTCGTTGACTTCATGGTAACGATGAAAAATGATACTCGGCCCACCCACCACATTATCTCGTAACAACTTGTGCACCTTCTCCTCCTTCTTCGAAAACAAAACAAAAGAAACATCTTTATTCATGGTGTTGAATAGGTACTGTAGAGTAATGCCGGGGACGAAGATGGCCTGTTTACATATGTCTATATTTAAACCGGCGTAAAAGGCTACTTGTTTTTCCAGGGCTTTTAGAAAAGGAGACACGTCTTTGATGTTGTACCAAATTAAAAAGTCCCGCAAGGTTGTCATCTTATTATCGGTCCAGGCTTTCTGACAAACGGCGTATTCTGCTTCGGAAATGTTACGGTTTTTATGCTTTGAGAAAAAGGCTTCATGCGGTGGTAGGGTTGTTAACTTACTTGCCAGGTCGGTCAGATATTCGTATGAAAAAAAGCCTTTTGTCTCTTCAATACCAAACGAGGCCAGATATTGCGCGTAGCTTACTCCTGGAACCAGACAGTTGGAGACGTCGAGGAATTTCAGTCTTTCTGTCGCTATGCACATAAAATTATTATTTCTCTTGACTATAAACTTGAATGGGTTAGCCTCCCGATCAAGGAAATACCGTATTAAATAAGGTTTCAAGAGGTTAATGTCATACTTACCGCTATTCAACCCAAATAGAGGGATATCCAACAAATAGGATATGAGCCTTTCACTTAATTTTGGGTGGTCACCTAATTTAGCAAAGACTGACTGGAACTTTTTTAGTAAAATCTCATAAGATTTAGCAGCTATTTCATGGGGATAGTCCAACATTTCAATTACGAGGACCTGTGGATCACCGGTGGTAATGAAACACTTAGGGGTGTCGAACCCAGGGACATTAGAGGCGACCGCACACGAGAGGGGGACGTGTCTGGCCATGAAGGTCGTCGACTTTGAGTCAGCCGGTAAATTTTCATTGGAGAAGAAAGATTCCATATCGTAGCACGCTCTGAAGGAGAAATTAAAATTTTCTTCTACATCAAACCCGTGGTCACGGAGCAATTCCAAGATCGATTCGGTCGGTCGATAAACCCCACCTTTATACGTTTCTATAGTGGCTATGCCTTTGCACCTAAGTTCATGGGGTGTCAATCGCTTGTACATCTTAAACAGCTTACCGCATTTCCCACAGGAAAAACACCGAGCGGCCCTGTTAATATCAACAATATACATGAAATGGTTTCCATGTAGAAGAAGATTTAGTATATCTGGATGTGTACTACTACTTCTAATTTTCGGAACCAGATGTTCCTCCTCTGTAAAACTAAACACATTTATTTGTATTTTGTAACATTCTTCCAGGGCAGGTAAATCAACTAAACTAACACCAGGATACGCTTTGATTGATTTCAATCCTTTATAACGCATCCATTCTTTGAACATTGTTCGTGTGTTTTTTCTAAGATACCTGACATCTTTTCCTTGTGATTTAAACACAGATATACAGCGAAATATACACAAGTTGTCTGTGTACGGCCTACCGTTTTTGTCGTTCTGAAGTATATTAATAAAATTATTGTGTTTGATAAAGTCGGGGATTGATTCCAAACAACAACCAACAGGGAACTCTACCAGTTTGTAAACATAAAAAATTATACTGGGAATTGTTTCTACATAATACTTAGTGTCTGGTCGGGTTAGTGTCGCTGAATTGACCAAATCTACAGCATTCACCTTGGTCACAAAGGCCTCGAAATCAAATCTATGGTTCACTAAAAATGGTAAATTGAACAAGGAAGAGTTATTGGGACTGGCATGGTAGAGCCGTAGGGCTTGTGTCTCTCGATGTCTTAGTATTGTGTGCAGACTGGCGATTAATTTTGAAGCGAGAGTTTTGAACATTAAAAAGCCGGAATAAACGAGAACTCCAATCTGTCGGCATGTCAGTATCTGGTCGGTTAAAAAATGTCCATTCACACAGATACCGACCGTGTCATATGTGTGACCTAATCGTGTCCCAATGGTCATTATACACAGCTCGAACATCCGGGGGTAATTTTTGTAATGAAAGATATTCAGTAGTTGTGTTAACACCAGAGGTTTCCGCCGATCCGTTGCCAGCCGTGACACGTGATGATAGTTGAGTATTATTAGTAAGCGATACGTTATCGACCGCGCCACCCGACAAGGTACCTGTTGATCCGTCACTCGCCGTGGTACTAGGTGATAGTTACTCATCTGTCGGCAACATGCTTGTTGATGATGCTGCTGCGTCACTCGGTAAGGCACTAGGTGATTGTTGCTTATTATTAGTAGGCGACACGTGATCGGCCGACAAAGTACGTGATGATGCGTTAAAAATAGAAGTTGTTCGTTCAGCGTCACTCACTGTGGTACTAGATGCTTGGTGTTTATTGTTTGTCGGCGAAACATGATCGCCCGACAAGACACCGGCTGTTGATAACTCCTGCCCGCTACGGCTGACACCAGCACCGGAGGATGATGCTGCTTCTGCTGATGTGGTAGTTGGCGGTATATCAGTTTCTGTAACTGACGACTCTGTCATTCGATGTTTGTTGTGTGGTTGACTTCCGGCGTTTACCAGTAGATTGGTCGTCTGTATTCGGCTGTCGTCCCCGCTTGCGACTTGTGGATTGGAGATTATTAGCAGCACTAGATGATAGTTGAATGGTCGACACATCACTTGATAGTAGTTCATGTTCGGTCTTTATGTGTATCCGAAGGCATCTTTCCGGGTATACATGCAATCGCAAAAATCGCAAGTAAACTGTTGTGTAGAATGAGTAGTTGTACGATGTCGTAACAAATTGTCAAGACGTGTGAAGGTTTTATTACACAGAGTGCATCCGTGCCTCTGCGTAGCTGACATTCTCTGATAAAGTGGCCGAAGTATTTGTGAATGTTAGTCAGCTGGATGAAAAATCAGTTTGTAAGATGACGCAATTACTCGATGTGTTGATTCGTAAACATGCAACGTTGTTTGACTCTGTTGTAGCCAATATACCAAGTGATCAAGCATATCCTGTCTTTGAGAATATCGGAGTCGACTTATTTTCTGATGCCCACATAAACGCCGGGCGGATAATAATTTTAATGTCTTTAGCTAGACATGTGAATAAGAAACTCGTTGCTAAATTAGGTGACTACCCAAAATTAAGTGAAAGGCTAGAATCCTATTTGTTGTATATCCCTCTGTTTGGGTTGAATAGCGGTAAGTATGACATTAACCTCTTGAAACCTTATTTAATACGGTATTTCCTTGATCGGGAGGCTAACCCATTCAAGTTTATAGTCAAGAGAAATAATAATTTTATGTGCATAGCGACAGAAAGACTGAAATTCCTCGACGTCTCCAACTTTCTGGTTCCAGGAGTAAGCTACGCGCAATATCTGGCCTCGTTTGGTATTGAAGAGACAAAAGGCTTTTTTTCATACGAATATCTGACCGACCTCAGTAAGTTAACAACCCTACCACTGCATGAAGCCTTTTTCTCAAAGCATAAAAACCGTAACATTTCCGAAGCAGAATACGCCGTTTGTCAGAAAGCCTGGACCGATAATAAGATGACAACCTTGCGGGACTTTTTAATTTGGTACAACATCAAAGACGTGTCTCCTTTTCTAAAAGCCCTGGAAAAACAAGTAGCCTTTTACGCCGGTTTAAATATAGACATGTGTAAACAGGCCATCTCCGTCCCCGGCATTACTCTACAGTACCTATTCAACACCATGAATAAAGATGTTTCTTTTGTTTTGTTTTCGAAGAAGGAGGAGAAGGTGCACAAGTTGTTAAGAGATAATGTGGTGGGTGGGCCGAGTATCATTTTTCATCGTTACCACGAAGTCAACGAGACCCGTATCAGGGGTAATAAGCTGGTAAAAAGCATTAAAGGGTTTGATGCGAATGCATTATACCTTTGGTCTCTTATGAAAGATATGCCATCAGATTTCCCCATATATCGAAGCCGCGAGGATGGGTTTAGAGCACACAGATTACACAAATACACACGTCAGAGTCGCGAGTGGTTAACCTGGGTGTCACACAACAACAACATAGATTTAAAAACCCAATTCAATAGTCACGAGATGCAACTCGGCGACCGACATATTCGCGTAGATGGGTGGGATAAAAAGAATACACCAGCTTACCAATTCCATGGGTGTTTGTTCCACGGGCACCCCTCTTGTCGTCTAACTGCTGGGAAAACGATTAATCCCGTCAATAAGAAACCACTACCAGAACTATACCAGAACACGTGCGAGATCCACGAGTATCTAGAAAAAACTGTTGGGGTGACAGTTAAGGTTATTTGGGAATGCGAGTGGCAGAGATTAAAGAGGTCAAACACAACCATCAAGTGTTTCTTGCGGGAAACATTTCCACCATCAGAACTTCCTTGGGGATCGTTGAGTGAAAACCAGATAATTGAGGCTGTAAAAAGTGACACATTTTTCGGGTTGGTTGAGTGCGATATTGAGACCCCGGTTGATTTACAAGAGTCCTTTGCCGAAATGCCCCCTATTTTCAAGAACACGGAGGTGTCGAGAGACGATATTGGGGAGTTTATGAAAGAATATGCCATAAAAAATAAACTATTGAGTACCCCACGACGGACATTGATCGGTAGTTATTTCGGGAAGAAAATTTTATTAGCCACCCCTCTTTTAAAGTGTTATCTAGCGCATGGGTTGGTCGTTACACACATCTACCAGACAATAGAATATCGACCGGTTAGTTGTTTTAAACAATTTTGGGAAGCAGTCTCTAATGCCCGCCGCCAAGGGGACAAAAATCCGGCCGAATCTATTACAGCCGACACTATGAAGTTGTTAGGTAACGCCGCTTACGGCAAAACGTTAACCAATAAAGCCAAACATACCGATGTCTATTACTGCCAGGGAAAAGACACTACCAAACTAATCAATAATCCCAGGTTCAAAAGCATGACTGGTATTACAGATGATCTCTTCGAAATTTAAACCCTAAAAAAGAAAACTGTCTGGGATCTACCTCTACAGATTGGTTTTTTCGTTTATCAGTATGCCAAGTTGCGCATGTTAGCATTTTATTATGACTTTCTTGACAAATTTATCTCTAAAGAAGACTTTCAGCTTTGTGAAATGGACACTGACTCTCTCTACTTGGCCCTTAGCGCCGACTCACTCTCTGGGGTGGTTAGACCACACCTACGAGAAGAATATGACAGAGTCTACAATCAGTGGTTCCCGTCTGAAGTTTGCCCTGTTCATAGTTCTACTAGCTGTCAGGACTGTGTGGATATCAAAGCCTATGAAAAGAGAACCCCTGGGCTTTTCAAACTAGAGTACGAAGGGGAGGGGATGGTCTCGTTATGTAGTAAGACGTATATTTGTGTTGGAGATTATGATAAAATCAGTACCAAAGGTCTGACCAAAAATCACAACACTCATCTAAACAAGGACACATTTTTGGAAGCACTCAACACCCAAACACCGAGTGGGGGAACCAATATAGGCTTCAAAACACAAGATTTGCAATGTATACATACACACAACATCGTAATTCACTGTCATATCTCTATATAAAAAGGCAGGTACACGATGATAATATCTCGACTTCACCACTACGTATTTAATATGCATTGTATTGTCTATACATGGTTTAATAAAAAACATTATATACCTTACTTGACTCGTTTTTGTTTTCTTTAATGTTGTTTCATGTTGTATATTGTGTGCTAGATGTATCTACAATTACTTGACCACCACCTCTGACCATCACACCCACTCTGATGAGTCACTAGACAACGTCACCTCTGATGAGTCACTTCGCAACCGCCACGCCTACTTTAAAAAAAGACCTGACGAGTTATCACCCTTTGTGGAGGTATCTATAAGACTCCACCTCCACAAAAAAGGACTGGATTTAGCCAGACTTACACTACTCTCTACCCACTTATTGGGGGCCCCTACCTACTTTTATTTATATTGGCCTCAACCCACTTTGTTGTTGTTGTTTTATTTTTTGAGGGGCTTTAACCACTGTTTTTTTGGGGCAGTAGGTTGCTATGGGAAAGATGAGTGCTCTTAAAAATTAAATTGTTGTACGTCTATCTTATCTGTCCAACGCCACACTTTTGGTCCATCTACCCCCCCCCCCCTTTTTTTCCCCCTTATTTAGTTTTGGTTCCCTTTACCCGCCTTCATTTGGTTTTGGACCCCTCTACCCTCTCCTCTATTTAATTTCGGTCTCCTCTACAACTCGTTTGTTTAATTTGGTGGACCTCTAACCCCCTTTTGGTCTCCTCCCCCCTTTGTTTAATGTTGGTCCCCTCTAACCCCCTTTGTGGGTGGCTGAGGGTTTTGTGTGTGGGAAGGTGTGGGATGTATAGGTTGGCGGGGATATGTGTGGATTTGATATGTGTGTGTGGGTGGGAGGTGGGGCATATGTTGATGAGTGAGTGTTGGTGGGTGGAGGCTGTGAGTGGGTGGGAGATGTGTGTAGGTGCGGGGGTGTGTGGATGGGTGGGTGCATGTATGTGTGCCTGGGGGTGTGTGGATTGGTGGGGGATGTGTGTGTGGAATGTGTTGTGAGGGGGAGATGTCTGTGGGTAGGGGTTTGGATGGATGGGGGATGTGTCTCATAACATGATAATATGCATTTTCTTTTGTTGTTTACAACATCCTTTTGACAATGTTTTTTTCTCCCTATGTGTATGGAACAGACCAAGAGGAAGACCGAAAGGAAAATACCTGGATGGCTTAGCCACATGGCATGGACGAGACAGGAACACTGAGCTGATCCACGACTCTGGTGATCGAGTGAAACGTGAGTCATGACCGCCCACGCTTTCCGGCATGGTACATGATTGATTGATTTTATGTATTATGCACTATTGATGAACGAAGGATGAGTGATTGGAAGGGCCGAATGTAAGACGAGCTTGCGTGCGCAATTTGTTCCCCTTTGAAAATAAAGTCCGTTCGTTCGTTCGTTTGGTTAATTTTGGCTCCTCTAACCCCCTTTGTTTAATTTTGGTCCCCTCATCTCCTTTGTTTAAATTTGCTCCCCTCTACCCTCACTCCCCTCTACCCTCACCCCCCCCACCCTTGTTTCGTTTGGTCCCTTTTACCTCCCCTTGTTTCGTTTGGTCCCTTTTACCTCCCCTTGTTTCGTTTGGTCCCTTTTACCTCCCCTTGTTTAGTTTGGTCCCTTTTACCTCCCCTTGCTTAGTTTGGTCCCGTTTACCTTCCCTTGTTTGGCTTGGTCACCTCTACCCCCTTATTTGATATGGTCCCCTTTACCCTTCTCCTCTTGTATGGTGTGGTCCTCTTTACCTTACCTTGTTTGGTTAGGTCCCCTCTGCCCGTTTATTTGATTTGGTCCCTTTTACCCACCCCTCTCCTGGTTTGGTTTGTTCCCCTTTACCTCCCCTTGTTAGGTTTGGCCCCCTCTACCCCCCCCCCTTCTTCTTCTTTTCTTCTTCTTCTTCTTCTTCTTTCGTTCGCTTGAAATATGTTTATAACTGCAATGTTGTCTCTTGTATGAATCTAACTGTCTTTTTTAGTTCACTCAGCGGTCCATAGAGTTTATCTTCCACAGTTGTCTCTCTAGGCCAGAAGGTTCGCCTGGATATGTTGTAGTTTGGGCAATCCTGGAGTATGTGCTCTGCTGTCTGCGACGTCAAACCACATGTGCATATGGCTGAGTCACAAATCTTGAATTTTGTATACATGTGGTTGCGTAATCTATTGTGTCCTGTTCTGAGGCGCAGAATAATGACCTGTTCTGGTCTGTCCATAACGTGGTAGTCGTCTTGAGTAGGGTTTGGTGGCCTTCTGACTGATTTGATCATTCTTTTCTTTTGGTGGTATGTAATGGGCACATCAGGTTGTTCTTCGTTTGCTCCTTTCTTAGCCAATCGATCAGCTCTGTCGTTTCCGGAGACTCCACAGTGGGATGGTATCCACTGTATGATGACCTTATGCTGACTGCTAAGTTCAGAAAGTAGTGTCCTTAGAACTGGCAATTTCCCAGACAGGAGAGCCTCAATACGGATCATGCATCTGTCAATATCACCACAGGTTGTGTACCATTGCTGGTATTTTGTAATTTCTCTGTGGCTATATTGATTGCCTCAATGTTAGCATCATAGTTATGGCAGTACTTTCCTGTTGGAACTCTGGCCGTGTCCCAAGTATTATTTGGGTATTCTATGTACACTCCCGCTCCTCCATTTCGAACAGCATTTTGTGCTGCCCGTCTGTGTAGACTCGGATCCAGAGATCCTGTGGGTATTCGTCATCAAGGAAGCTGAGAGTGGCTGTTCTACGCTGTACACTGTTCTGTTCCTCCTTGTCAAATATTCATATCACTTTTGTCTACATTTGTAGCGATAGTTTATGTTTATCTTTCCATGGGTTTGCTCTGGAATAGTTGTCAGGGGGATACCAACTGTGGGAAGATCGATGGTTTCTCTGCAGAGTTGTTTGGCCTGGTGGATAAAACTACTTCTTTTCAACCACCCCATAGCTGTTTTCAAATCGGTTCTTCATAGGGTGACCTGGTAAGCTGAGGAACTTTTCTGCTTGTATCAGTGTTTTTGTATCTCTGCGTTCTCTTAGAGCTTGTGTCCTCCCCATTTTTTCCATTGCTACTATAGGGGTTGATCTCACACCCCCCACCTTATTTGATTTGGTCTCCTTTACCCCTCCCCCTCCTCTTGTTTGGTGTGGTCCCCTTTACCTCCCCTTGTTTGGTTAGGTCCCCTTTACCCCTTTATTTGATTTGGTCCCCTTTACCCCGTCCCTTGTTTGGTTTGGTCCCTTTACCTCCCCTTGTTTGGATTGGTCTCTTTATCTCCCCTTGTTTGGTTTGGTCCCCTTTACCTCCCCTTGTTTGGTTTGGTCCCCTCTACCCCCTTATTTGATTTCGTCCCCCTTTACCCCCCTTCTTCTTGTTTGGTTTGCACCCCTTTACCCCTCGTCTTGTTCGGTTTTATCCCTCTACCCCCCCTCGTTAGGTTTTACCCCGTCTACCCCCCCCCCCCAATGTTTGGTTTTGTCCCCTCTACCCATCCCCCTTGTTTGGTTTGTCCCCTCTAAACCCCGCCTTTGTTTGGTTTGTCCCCTCTACCCCCCCCCCTCCTGTTTGGTTTGGTCCACTCTACCCCTATTGTTTGGTTTTGTCCCCTTTACCCTCCCCCTCTCCTGTTTAGTTTTGTCCCCTCTACCTACTCCTCTATTTGGTGTGGTCCGCTTTACCTCCCCTTGTTTGGTTTGGTCCCCTTTACCCCTTTATTTGATTTGGTCTCCTTTACCCCCTCCCTTGTTTGGTTTGGTCCCTTTACCTCCCCTTATTTGGTTTGGTCCCCTTTACCTCCCCTTGTTTGGTTTGGTCCCTTTTACCTCCCCTTATTTGGTTTGGTACCCTTTACCTCCCCTTGTTTGGTTTGGTCCCTTTATCTCCCCTTGTTTGGTTTGGTCCCCTTTACCTCCCCTTGTTTGGTTTGGTCCCTTTATCTCCCCTTGTTTGGTTTGGTCCCCTTTACCTCCCCTTGTTTGGTTTGGTCCCCTTTACCTCCCCTTGTTTGGTGTGGTCCCCTCTACCCCCTTATTTGATTTCGTCCCTCTTTACCCCCCCCCCCCCTTCTTCTTGTTTGGTTTGTACCCCGTTACCACTCCTCTTGTTTGGTTTTATCCCTCTCCCCCCCCCCCCCCCCGTTTTTTTTATCCCGTCTACCCCCCTTGTATAGTTTTGTCCCCTCTACCCATCCCCCTTGTTTGGTTTGTCCCCTCTAAACCCCGCCCTGTTTGGTTTGGTCCTCTCTACCCCCCCCCCCCCCCTTCCCCCTCCTGTTTGGTTTGGTCCCCTCTATCCCCATTGTTTGGTTTTGTCCCCTTTACCCTCCCCCTCTCCTGTTTGGTTTTGTCCCCTCTACCCTACCCCTCTGTTTGGTTTGGTCCCCTCTACCCCCTTGTTTGGTTTTGTCCCCTCTACCCTCCCCTTGTTTGGTTGTGTTCCCTCAACCCCCCTCCTCCCTTGTTTGGTCCCCTCTAACCCCTGTTTGGTTTTCTCCCCTCTACCGCCTTTTTTGGTTTTGTCCCCTCTACCCCTTTCCTTGTTTGTTTTTTTTGGTCCCCTCTACCCCCAACCCCCTCTGTTTGGTTTGGTCCCCTCTACCCCCCCCCCCCCCCCCCCCCCCCTTCCTGTTTGGTTTGGTCCCCTTGACTCTCTCCCCCTTGTTTGGCTTTGTCCCCTCTAACCCCACTTTTTTTGTTTTGCGTCTCCTTGCTTGCTTGATTCAAAAACACAAATTCCAAATTCGGTCTCATTCAGCCTGCTTCTGTAGCGTTGGTTAAGTTGAGATCCGTGGTCTTGTGGATTTTTATCCTCTTTCTGTCTGTGCTCTCTTACGAGTGAGTCCTAACTCCGAGTATTTATATGAGCGTTTGTGCCTGTGACGTCAGCTGGGGGATTGGTCGGCGAGTTTTCCTTTGTCCCCGTCTCCTCTGGCGCTTTCTTTGTTCCATGTTGGCTTTCGGTTCGTCGCTTTTGGTCTGTTGCGGTCCTCATAAGGGTTCTTTGTTTCATTTTTGGTTAGCTTTCCTCATGCTCTGAGTTTGTGTCAACTTCTTGGAGTTTTCATGGGTATTCTTCATCCATTATTTTCCCTGATGAGTCGCATTTCCATGTGATATTTTTCGTTCCACGTGGGGAGGTCATTTTCGCACTCCTTGCATCGTAGTCTAACTTGCCTTTTCGTCTCTTCGAGATCTGCTTTCCATATTTGTCTCATCTTGTGTAAAGCTAAGATGGGATTGTCTTCCTCGTCTGTGCTCCAGTTATCTTCAGGTGAATCGGATTCCTCCTCTAGTCTTTCTTCGGGTGTCTGGCGGGATGCTGGTTTCCCCTTCAGTTGCTTAGACATCGTGGTTGGGGTGCTGGTTCTAGCTTGCGGTTTCTGATTGATCTTTGGTTTGGCTTGATCTTGTGGCTTCTCTGCTGTCTTTTTCCTGGCTTCTGCTGGTTTGGTTTGGATTAGTTCCCTTTCAGCTTTTAGCAGGTCTCTCTCTGACATGATGGTTTGTAAGATTTCTTCGTTAGCAGTGCCATGCGTTCCACCTCTTACTTGATGCTGTGCTGTATTTCCTTCATGTCGGCCAGCAGTTTTTCGTTGTCGCTGGCTGGCGTCGGAGTTTGAGGTAGCTTGACTTGTTTCTTTAGCTCGTCAGTCTGGCTTTACAGTTGAGATCTTTCAGCTTGTGAGATGCCCGTGGCTGTCTCGCATCTCCGCACTGCTTCCTTGTATGGTGTCTTTGTGGTAATGGCGATCTTTAAGACGTCTCCGTGTCTTTGGAGGTACGGACAGCCCAAGAATCTTGCTACATGCTTGCCAAGGCAGTTGGCACACTTTCTCATGTCATTGGGCGCTCGGAAGTCCATGCCCTGTTTTGGCCCCTATCCACTTGTACCTTTACATACTCCATTCCACCCTTACTTTACCTTATCCTCCCACCTTATCCCCACATTACCCTCCACCTTATTCCCCACCTTACATTAACTTTGCCCCCCGGCCCCTACCATCCTGCCCTTGACCTGAACCTTACCTTCCCTCTACTATACATACTATTTCCTTTATAACCACTTAAAAAAATCCTGGGACGGAAAGGATATTTTTAAAAGGGAGTTAAAAGGCATGAAGATCAACTTCATTGTACCGGGTTTCATCCCAAATAGCTTGGTCTCTTTCCGCAGGTCTGTCTGCCGTCTCCTCTTGCTCTTTTGCCATCCAGTTTGCCCGCTATCACAAATATTACAAGTTTATTCAAGCTCTACTTGTCTGAGGACATTTATAAACATGCATACATTGATTTATACAATTAAAAAGAACACAAACACATTCACGCCACATGAAGTGGCATGTTGCATTTTCTACACGCCACTTCAGGTGAAGGGAATATATGGTGATAATTCACTTTATATCACTTTGTCAACATATCAAGAACAATACATCTTCACAACATACGTATTTACATTGCAATATTGGAATTAAACATTAAGTTGTTCAGACTGCAAAAACAGTCAAAAAGGGATGGACCCCTTCTAAGTGCGCCATGTGGGAAGCCAAAGTAGAATGCTCAACACAGAACTGGTGTCGTCAGCTCAACACAGAACTGGTGTCGTCAGCTCAACACAGAACTTACGTCGTCAGCTCAACACAGAACTGGTGTCGTCAGCTCAACACAGAACTGGTGTCATCAGCTCAACACATAACTGTGGCTACGGTGGAGAGCAGACGCGCCATGGGCCAGGATGACATTCTGAATGCTCTACGAGTTTTGCGTGAACCAAGCGATGACTGTGAATCTACAACCATGGCCAGACTGCGAGAACAGCAAATTAAAAGAGGGGTGGCCAAACAAGAACACTATTCAGGAAGCCAAAGAAGATTGATAAATCAACACACAACTGGTGTCGTTAGCCGCTACACACTGCGGGATTTGCTGAGGAGGGGATCCGAGCACTTATGGACTGAATGGTTCGATGTGCAATGAGGATGGTCTGTCGACTAACTAACTAACTAACTATGTACTGTGTCTGACCAGGTAAAATGAAATTGTTTATCACAAACAGACATCCGTTATAAACATGTTAAGAACAACCTTATGTATAATTTAATGCAACAAGCAATATAAACTTACCACTTAATTTCAGTTTAACAGCAAATAACATTGAAGACTGCTATCTGTGTATTCGGCGGTCTCCCTGGCGAAGGATTTAAAGACGTTGTTCGTAATCCCGTATACTCTCGTACGAAATACAGCTGCACGAGATTCGGCAGCGGATCGTGTCAGGCTAGTTACTTACGGAAAGGTATGTGAGCCGGTCGTTCAGAAAGCAAAGGCAAACTACTGAACGTAAAAACTTGCCAAGACATCAACGGCAGCTCAACAAATGCTGGTTTCGACTGCAATGTCCTGTAAAGGATATGCGAAAAAGCAATCTGTTTTATTCATGTTCTCTATGTCGACAACATAACATGTATGTTTACCAGCCCTCCTCATTACCTTATCTCTAAGCCTGTTAATATGTAAATATTTATTTTATTGAATACATTGTAAATTCTTCAGCCTGTTTATTATATTTCCCAAAGACATTCCAATGTAACACGAAGATGTGCCGGGGTATAGCAACTTAGGCTGCTAACATTGCTGAACAAACGTGTGTCTATTTTAAGTTATGCAGTTTAGTGTGCCTGCAGAGATCACCGGCGCGGAAAGGGTGGGATCCCGGCTTGGTCCTTCAACAAGGCTTTCGTCCGGCGCTGACTTCTGAGCCCATGACTTGCAACAGTGAGGACACTATATCCCAGACTTCCGTCACCGACAGCACTTCCCTTAGTGGCTGCTATTGCTTGATGGCTGGTGATCAAGGCGGGAGCTGACTCGTTTCGGCTATCTGTCCCCTCCAAGTCCGGTTCGCTAGCCTGCAGGATTGTTCGAGATGTGAATGTGCCGTCCTGGCTCTATAGATTCCTCTGTTTGTCTGATGATGCCTGCAGGCTTGTCCGAGACAAGGAGTTTGAGTCTGCCGTACCCTAAGTCCCCTGCTCCAGACAGTCCCAGACCATAAACCAATACCTGTGAACGGAAGCCTGGGCTATAGCAGTCCTATAAACATTGCTGCAGGTCAAGACAGCGGACAGGACATCCCATATCTGCTGTATATGCCCAGGAGTCAGACAACCGATATCCATCTGCGGCCAAAGTGGCCAAGTCACGGGGGCGGGGACTGTGAGATCATACTTTCATTTAATTTGGAAAGTGATGCACTGACAGTGCTTCCGCTAGAAATTATCCCTGTCTGCCAGACATTTCATCTGTCTGTCAGCCTCGTGCATGTGCCTTCACTAATGATTGTTGGTAACGGGTATCCATTTGCAAAGGTAAGGTAAGAGACCACCTGCCCGTCTCTGACCTGCTGGATTCCCATGGGTAGAGTACCCGTTTAGCCATTAAAACAAATAAACGGGAAACCAAGGTAGCAAAACTGATCTTGAGAGCAACCGACAGATAGTTGCTGGTTTTGGTTTCAAGTAGGCGACTGCCGTGAGATTGGTTTCTGGAGAATTAGGATTCTCCCTTTAATGCCATTTCCGTGTTTGATTTCCAGAGACATTTTAAAATGATAACGATCTGACTAGGTATAAAGGATATGACCCTCTATATTTATTGGGTATATTGTGCTGGCGTGACATGTTTATAGACCAAGAGGCACACCATTAATAACGTGATACATATCACAAAGGCACACCATTAATAACGTGATACGTATCACGAAGGCACACCATTAATAACGTGATATATATCACGAAGGCACACCATTAATAACGTGATAAATATTAAGAAGGCGATTAATTATAGCTAGGGGTAAATATTGAAATGTTTCAACTATTGGTAATATATTGTACACTGCTGTAAGTAAAAGAAAATATTCACCATGTGTATATGAATCACCAAACACAGGTCAAACAGAGAGAATATTGGTTACATAAAATACAAATCATCATACATAAGGTCAGTGAGAATATTCGTGACATGTATATAAATCACCTCACATCAAATCAAACAGTAAGAATATTGGTGATATGTATACAAATTACCATCCATCATGTCAAATAGTGATAATATTAGTGATGTGTATATAAATCACCTCACATCAGATCAAACAGTGAGAATATTGGTGATATGTATATAAATCACCTCACATCAGATCAAACAGTGAAAATATTGGTGATATTTATATAAATCACCACACATCAGATCAAACAGTCAAAATATTGGTGATATGTATATAAATCACCACACATCAGATCAAACAGTGAAAACAAGATGTCTGTCAATGAAATCTCTATGGCAGTCATTGTACAGTTGGGCCTAAAGTTCTGTCCTCTTCATCTCAATTGCTTAATGGTACAAGCAGTACTAGGTTGTTAGCCGGCTCCTCACAAAAATCATTGCACAGGCGGGGTCGGCTGTACTGGGTTGGTATAAAGCTCTCCATCGTAGACGTCACTGTGCAGGTGGGGTTGGAGACGTCACTGTGCAGGTGGGGTTGGAGACGTCACTGTGCAGGTGGGGCATACTGCACTGAGTTGCTAAGAGCTCTTTACAGTATACGTCAGTGTATCTTATGCGGTAACTAAGTCGGAAATCAGGATTGACCTCTAAGGATTGGCCCCAATCCTTAGGATTAGGGTTAGGGGTTAGGGGTTAGGGTTAGGGGTTAGGGTTAGGGGTTAGGGTTAGGGGTTAGGGTTTAGGGGTTAGGGTTAGGTTTTTTTGTCTGCTCCTAATTATACTTTCTGGATTGACCTCGCTGGATTGTCCCCAACCCAGCTCGGGACCAGGGCGGTTTGGGTAGGGTAGGTACTTAGGTCATATGTAAGGGTCGATACATCTAAGAAAAGACATGTTTTTTCTAAGAGCAGATAACTGAGTTTTGTGTATAATATTTTAACTAATTTTAAAAAATAAAAATTAAAATTAAAAGACAATCAGAGGCGCGCGGCGGCGGGCGCAGGAGCAAGCGCGGCCGATCGGTCGCGTAGAGCGGTCGACCCCAGTAAAACAGTGTCTTGTAGTAACCACTTGGCCAATCATCGAGAACTGCCTACTAGTCCGGTCAGTGATGAGTGCAAGTGGTGGGGCTAGGTGGGGTCGAACCCTCGAGCCGCGTCGGGTGTGATATGAAAATTGTAATAAGTAAAAGGGTAATTATGGCATGTTTATGACTTGTAGTGTGACGTACTGGCGTATACACTATCATCAAGTAGAGTACACCTCTTCAAATGAAAACCTTAAAAAAGTAAAGATTGCCGGTAGTAACAGCTATAGTGGGTGTTGCCTAGTGTTATTCGTTGTTAAGGAGTGGGTGAGCGGAGAAGTAGCTAAAGAAGTGCTTCTGGACATTTCAAAGGGATGGGCGAGTGGCGAAGCGGCTAAATGAATGCGTCGGTTCCTTGCTAAGAGACAGAGGAGTTGCTAGATAAAGGCTCCAGGTCATTGTTAAGGGGCAGGTGGATGTAAAAATAGCTAGATAACTGCTTCCGATCCTTGTGAAGAGGTTGGCGAGGGACGGAGTGGTTAGATAATTACGCCCATTCCTTGGTAAGAGCCAGGGTGATCGAGTGGAGAAGTGGGTAAATAAAGGCATGGAGGTCTACCACCGACACATTCAACGCATAATGGCGGCGTCGGTAGTCAGAAAACCTAGAATATTTTCATTATGTCTATTGTAAAGTAGTCGACTGTTTGTTATAACGATGGTTACTATTATCTGTAGTGGATGGGACTTAAATACTATCATCATACCGGTTACAACTCTTCAAAGGAAAACATTTAAAAGTGTAAAGATAGCCGATGGTTTTAGTGGGTATGACTTTGTGATATTCGTTGTTAAGGGGTGGGGTGACTGGATGGGTAACTAGATAAACGCTTCCGAACAGTATCATCGGGTTCGAATCCCAGTGGGGTGGTCTAGTGGTAGAAGAAATATTGATAATATTTGGTTACTTAGTTGAGCTGTCGAGCTCTGGTGCTATTAACCCGGTTATGATTAGAATAGGAGAGTTGGTGTACTGGTTGCGGAGTATATTTAGGTGGTACCCCAGACACTGTGGAAGTGACAGGTTCGAATCTCGATACTTTGTCGTTGGTAAGATGTCCAGTCATCAAGGTGTAGGTGTCGTCGCGGCCACAAGTCCCACCGCTGATGAAAAACACAGGCAGCAGATTTCACCCTTGTACCTAGGCGGCACAAAATATAAGCTAACTTAACATTCAGAATATGACCTTAACAGGTGTTGCCAAAAATCAATACTTATTCTCATAACGGCTAATCCAGGGGATTATCGTCCTCGTAATGACCAAGTCAGGTTAATAATATTTCTTATATCTCCGCCATTGCAAATAGTTCGCGATATTAATAAATGTTCATATAAAGGTTGGAAGGGGATTAAAAGATTAACACCTATTGTCGGGACATCCAATAAAAATCAACAACACTACCCTCGATTTTTCTCATAATTGCCGATTGGAGATTATGGGCTAGGTGTATGTGTCCTTATTTAGTTAAAACAGGTGGTATGAGTAGGAGATATCACAAACAGTATCAGCATGTGCCACTCTGATCTTAAATATCAGTAGTTCGTTATTCTTGTGACATTGAAAACGCTTGTGGCTTGAAGACGGATGGTGTACTATGTTATTGGGTGGTGTATATAGATTGACCAGTATGTGAAGTTGATAAGGTCACCCCTGCCAGCGCATCGTAGCTGTGTTGTGACTTGTCGCCTATTACATCCGGGTGTAAAAATAACCAAAAATATTTCACATCAACCCAGACATGCCTCTATATAGCTGCACTGCGAACATGGCTAGAGTCTACTTTAGGAAAGTATCGTGTATCTGTGTATACGGGTTTACCACTGCTTATAGATGTGATGCAGTATTATTAGAAAGCGGTCGTTATGTCTACATTATCAAAGTATGTTGCCTTACAGAGCTGGTATAGTATCTATGTGTCTGCTACGTTGTATGTTTTGTCATGTTGCCTTGTAGTATTTGGAGGGAGTTTCATGCGGTTGTCTAGTGAACTTTTTAAAAACTATGTCTCAGAATCCACAACGCCACTGGCATTAGAGGCTTTTCAACTTGTCTGCTCATTGACCACGCTTCACAGTCATACTAAAGTACGGGTTCTATGTAGTACTTAAACACTCCTTTTATTTCTCATTACAGTTGTCAACTTTATATTAGTCAGTATGTTTTCCAATTTGCAAAAGACAACCTTCATCACAGCGATTCTTGTTCCAACGCTTTAAAGCCACCTCCTATCAGAAATTTTTTTCTTTCCTTTTAAGCTCACGGCTACCGTTTCCCCATTTCAAGCTCCATGTCTCTACTTGTATGCATTAGTGTGGTAGAAGTAAACCGATAACGCACAAGATAGACGTATATTATCACACTGTATATGAACATGTGGGAAACGGCTACATCCGGGCAAAGAGGGCGTTGTATCTGTCACATGCGTATGGATACAGCCAAGAGACACGTGGTTAAGAGGGATACTACAGAAAACAAACGGTATTATGTTGGCGATCGAACCAGGGGACCTAATTCGTGATGAACACCATGTACGGGAGTGATTCTGCCCCCTCGTCAACAAGGGCGTCGGAGGTTTAAAAGGGTGTTCATTCTCTCGCTTTTCTATTTCCGAGTCGTCATAGGGTCACCAAGTAACAGTAAAGAACACGAAACTACTACTACCAAGGCCTCTATACACCACAAGGCAGTTTCGAATATAATATACACAACTATAATCAAGTCATCACAGTATTCAACTAACCCGTTCTCATAGACATAGAGGAGAGATGTGAGCACCGAGGCCAGTTGGGGGAGGTGTACCTTTTACTTAACATCTATCGGGTCATACACCCACGAGTGTTTAGCTATATTTATCATATAATATTACCCGTGAACACAACAAGCTTCCCCGGATCAGTCTTAGGCTTCTCATATAACATGACATATCACGTACCCGCTGTCCTGACCAGCAAAGTTATCGCTTCTCAGAGCAGACATTTACACTTTCATTAATTCTTCTGCCTGGCCAAAGGGGGTCTTTGCATCTTTCCGCAGATACCTAGTTCCAATGCTAATATATGTTTTTCAATGTGTCGGCTCATTACCACATTTCACATCCTGACAAAAGTACAGGTTCTATGTTCCACTCCAACAGTCAAATAAGAAGAAAAATGTTAGCCAAATTATTAAAATGTTGGCCAAATATAGAAATATATCGACCAGATGTATAAAGTATAGGAAATCATGTTAGCCAAATAGGAAAAATATCGATCAAACTTATAGATGTCTCGGCCAAACTTATAAAATGTATGAACATATGTTAGCCAAAGGTGAAAAATATTGACCGAGTAATGAAATAGCTCATCCGAATTTATAACAAGTAAGAAAATATGCTAGTAAAATCAAGAAATATGTCGACTGAAGTTATACAATAGGCGAAACGATGGACAAACTTATAAAGATGTCGACCGTTATAAGAAAATGTATTACCCAAATTAGGAAAAAATATTGACCAAGTTCTAAAATATCTCGACCAAACTTACAAAAAATAGGAAAATATGTCGACTAAAGTAGGAACATTTGTTAGCCAAAGATGAAAAATATTGGTCAAGTAAAGAAATATCGCATCCAAACTTTTAAAATGTAGGAAACTTTATTAACCAAATGTGAAAAATATTGTCCAAGTAAAGACATGTTACAACTAATCTTATAAATATCTCAACCATACTTATGAAAAGGAGGAAAATGTGTTAACCTAATGGGGAAAATATTGGCCAAGTGAAGAAAAAAGTTACACAAAACTTATAAAACTTAGGAAAATGTGTTAACCTAATGAGAATAATATCGACCAATTGAAGAAAAAAGTTACACAAAACTTATAAAACTTAGGGAAATGTGTTAACCTAATGAGAAAATATTGGCCAAGTGAAGAAAAAAGTTACACAAAACTTATAAAACTTAGGAAAATGTGTTAACCTAATGAGAAAAATATCGCCCAATTGAAGAAAAAAGTTACACAAAACTTATAAAACTTAGGAAAATGTGTTAACCTAATGAGAAAAATATTGACCAAGTAAAGAAAAACGTACACCAAACTTCTGAAAAGTAAGAAAATTTGTTAACCAAAAGGGAAAAATATATGGGCTAAACTATGAAATATGTTGACCGAACTAAGAAAGTGTGTTAACCAAAGGGGGAAAAATGTTGGTCAAAACATGAAACATCTCGACCAAACTTATAAATATCTCGTGTAAACTTATAAAAAAAAAAAGTAGTAACAAATATTGCTTCTGTAGTTATGTCAAACGTGTCTTGAACTTTTATCTGAACAGACATTTCACAAGACATAATCATCAACGTCAACACTTTCCCTCTTTTACATTACCGAAAGTTTCAACTTATCAGTCCAGAGTATCCACTAAAGAAGCACTTATGCATACTAATCACCCAGCTCTTCACACTCTTGTTTTTTTTTTTTTTTTTTTTTCTAACGCAAAGTGTCTCTGTCTTTCATAGATAGCTTCACAACTTTTCTATGTAGCACCACTAACAACTCCAAACCTTCGTTTCACATGAGCTCTAATGAAACAGTCATAACAACATTTAGGGCAATCTGTAGCTCCACCTGGGATAGTTTCAATATCATCTGAGTATTCGTCAGCAAAGATCCACTTCCCATGGCTGATATCTTCAACTTTCTATACCACAATGTCTGCTACACTAACCTGCCATTGGTCCATCTTTCAACAATACAAAGAGTGTTCTCGAAGTCTAGCTAACATAACATTGCTTACTTTGTCCACCTCTATAACACTTTGTCATTTCACAGCTGCAATAGCGGCAAGTATGCAACCAACCAACAGTGTCTGTTATGAAGTCGACCTTTCTTAAAGCCACGTCTGCCTTACTGAACCCTTGAATACCCTCTACCACATTGTCTAACCGACTTTCAACATTTCATACCAAATAACATTAACATTCTCTTTGATTACAGAACAACTGATTTTCTGCTGACTAAGCAGATATTCCAACCCCGTGGAGATAAATCATATGCCCCCTAACCTACTAGGCGCTATTCTAGACAACGAATATGGTCATCGACCAGCACCCCTAGGCAGAACTTGAAAAAACAACAGAGCTTGGGTTATTGAGACGAATGAGTTGCATTCCTTGGACTACCAGAAAGACATCAAACACAACAAACTCTTTCTTACTAACCCTAACCCTAAGTATACATCAACTAACCCTAACCCTAAACCTAAGTATACATCAACTAACCCTAACCCTAACCCTAACTATACAACAAACTCTTTCTTAAGAGACATAGATTACAAACCAGTGTTAGAAATGAAACAGTTAAATTTATGTGATACATTTTAATTAAATTTAAAACTAATAAATCGCACTTTTATTGCGCGCTTCACTTAATATACAGATATAGGGTAAGTATAGGTATAAGTTAGATATAGGACATATATCAAGCTTACATCTTGCGCAATAAAGTGCGATTTATTAGTTTTAAATTTTAATTAAAATGTAATCACATAAATTTAACTGTTTTCATTTCTAACACTGGTTTGTATCTATGTCTCTTAAGAAAGAGTTTGTTGTATAGTTAGGGTTAGGGTTAGGGTTAGTTGATGTATACTTAGGTTTAGGGTTAGGGTTAGTTGATGTATACTTAGGGTTAGGGTTAGTAAGAAAGAGTTTGTTGTGTTTGATGTCTTTCTGGTAGTCCAAGGAATGCAACTCATTCGTCTCAATAACCCAAGCTCTGTTGTTTTTTCAAGTTCTGCCTAGGGGTGCTGGTCGATGACCATATTCGTTGTCTAGAATAGCGCCTAGTAGGTTAGGGGGCATATGATTTATCTCCACGGGGTTGGAAAATCTGCTTAGTCAGCAGAAAATCAGTTGTTCTGTAATCAAAGAGAATGTTAATGTTATTTGGTATGAAATGTTGAAAGTCGGTTAGACGATGTGGTAGAGGGTATTCAAGGGTTCAGTAAGGCAGACGTGGCTTTAAGAAAGGTCGACTTCATAACAGACACTGTTGGTTGGTTGCCGACTTGCCGCTATTGCAGCTGTGAAATGACAAAGTGTGATAGAGGTGGACAAAGTAAGCAATGTTATGTTAGCTAGACTTCGAGAACACTCTTTGTATTGTTGAAAGATGGACCAATGGCAGGTTAGTGTAGCAGACATTGTGGTATAGAAAGTTGAAGATATCAGCCATGGGAAGTGGATCTTTGCTGACGAATACTCAGATAATATTGAAACTATCCCAGGTGGAGCTACTGATTGCCCTAAATGTTGTTATGACTGTTTCATTAGAGCTCATGTGAAACGAAGGTTTGGAGTTGTTAGTGGTGCTACATAGAAAAGTTGTGAAGCTATCTATGAAAGACAGAGACACTTTGCGTTTAGAAAAAAAAAAAAAAAAACAAGAGTGTGAAGAGCTGGGTGATTAGTATGCATAAGTGCTTCTTTAGTGGATACTCTGGACTGATAAGTTGAAACTTTCGGTAATGTAAAAGAGGGAAAGTGTTGACGTTGATGATTATGTCTTGTGAAATGTCTGTTCAGATAAAAGTTCAAGACACGTTTGACATAACTACAGAAGCAATATTTGTTACTACTTTTTTTTTATAAGTTTACACGAGATATTTATAAGTTTGGTCGAGATGTTTCATGTTTTGACCAACATTTTTCCCCCTTTGGTTAACACACTTTCTTAGTTCGGTCAACATATTTCATAGTTTAGCCCATATATTTTTCCCTTTTGGTTAACAAATTTTCTTACTTTTCAGAAGTTTGGTGTACGTTTTTCTTTACTTGGTCAATATTTTTCTCATTAGGTTAACACATTTTTCTAAGTTTTCTAAGTTTTGTGTAACTTTTTTCTTCAATTGGGCGATATTTTTCTCATTAGGTTAACACATTTCCCTAAGTTTTATAAGTTTTGTGTAACTTTTTTCTTCAATTGGTCGATATTATTCTCATTAGGTTAACACATTTTCCTAAGTTTTATAAGTTTTGTGTAACTTTTTTCTTCACTTGGCCAATATTTTCCCCATTAGGTTAACACATTTTCCTCCTTTTCATAAGTATGTTTGAGATATTTATAAGATTAGTTGTAACATGTCTTTACTTGGACAATATTTTTCACATTTGGTTAATAAAGTTTCCTACATTTTAAAAGTTTGGATGCGATATTTCTTTACTTGACCAATATTTTTCATCTTTGGCTAACAAATGTTCCTACTTTAGTCGACATATTTTCCTATTTTTTGTAAGTTTGGTCGAGATATTTCAAAACTTGGTCAATATTTTTTCCTAATTTGGGTAATACATTTTCTTATAACGGTCGACATCTTTATAAGTTTGTCCATCGTTTCGCCTATTGTATAACTTCAGTCGACATATTTCTTGATTTTACTAGCATATATTCTTACTTGTTATAAATTCGGATGAGCTATTTCATTACTTGGTCAATATTTTTCACCTTTGGATAACATATGTTCATACATTTTATAAGTTTGGCCGAGACATCTATAAGTTTGATCGATATTTTTCCTATTTGGCTAACATGATTTCCTATACTTTATACGTCTGGTCGATATATTTCTATATTTGGCCAACATTTTAATAATTTGGCTAACATTTTTTTTCTTATTTGACTGTTGGAGTGGAACATAGAACCTGTACTTTTGTCAGGATGTGAAATGTGGTAATGAGCCGACACATTGAAAAACATATATTAGCATTGGAACTAGGTATCTGCGGAAAGATGCAAAGACCCCCTTTGGCCAGGCAGAAGAATTAATGAAAGTGTAAATGTCTGCTCTGAGAAGCGATAACTTTGCTGGTCAGGACAGCGGGTACGTGATATGTCATGTTATATGAGAAGCCTAAGACTGATCCGGGGAAGCTTGTTGTGTTCACGGGTAATATTATATGATAAATATAGCTAAACACTCGTGGGTGTATGACCCGATAGATGTTAAGTAAAAGGTACACCTCCCCCAACTGGCCTCGGTGCTCACATCTCTCCTCTATGTCTATGAGAACGGGTTAGTTGAATACTGTGATGACTTGATTATAGTTGTGTATATTATATTCGAAACTGCCTTGTGGTGTATAGAGGCCTTGGTAGTAGTAGTTTCGTGTTCTTTACTGTTACTTGGTGACCCTATGACGACTCGGAAATAGAAAAGCGAGAGAATGAACACCCTTTTAAACCTCCGACGCCCTGTTGACGAGGGGGCAGAATCACTCCAGTACATGGTGTTCATCACGAATTAGGTCCCCTGCTTCGATCGCCAACATAATACCGTTTTTTTTTCTGTAGTATCCCTCTTAACCACGTGTCTCTTGGCTGTATCCATACGCATGTGACAGATACAACGCCCTCTTTGCCCGGATGTAGCCGTTTCCCACATGTTCATATACAGTGTGATAATATACGTCTATCTTGTGCGTTATCGGTTTACTTCTACCACACTAATGCATACAAGTAGAGACATGGAGCTTGAAATGGGGAAACGGTAGCCGTGAGCATAAAAGGAAAGAAAAACATTTCTGATAGGAGGTGGCTTTAAAGCGTTGGAACAAGAATCGCTGTGATGAAGGTTGTCTTTTGCAAATTGGAAAACATACTGACTAATATAAAGTTGACAACTGTAATGAGAAATAAAAGGAGTGTTTAAGTACTACATAGAACCCGTACTTTAGTATGACTGTGAAGCGTGGTCAATGAGCAGACAAGTTGAAAAGCCTCTAATGCCAGTGGCGTTGTGGATTCTGAGACATAGTTTTTAAAAAGTTCACTAGACAACCGCATGAAACTCCCTCCAAATACTACAAGGCAACATGACAAAACATACAACGTAGCAGACACATAGATACTATACCAGCTCTGTAAGGCAACATACTTTGATAATGTAGACATAACGACCGCTTTCTAATAATACTGCACACATCTATAAGCAGTGGTAAACCCGTATACACAGATACACGATACTTTCCTAAAGTAGACTCTAGCCATGTTCGCAGTGCAGCTATATAGAGGCATGTCTGGGTTGATGTGAAATATTTTTGGTTATTTTTACACCCGGATGTAATAGGCGACAAGTCACAACACAGCTACGATGCGCTGGCAGGGGTGACCTTATCAACTTCACATACTGGTCAATCTATATACACCACCCAATAACATAGTACACCATCCGTCTTCAAGCCACAAGCGTTTTCAATGTCACAAGAATAACGAACTACTGATATTTAAGATCAGAGTGGCACATGCTGATACTGTTTGTGATATCTCCTACTCATACCACCTGTTTTAACTAAATAAGGACACATACACCTAGCCCATAATCTCCAATCGGCAATTATGAGAAAAATCGAGGGTAGTGTTGTTGATTTTTATTGGATGTCCCGACAATAGGTGTTAATCTTTTAATCCCCTTCCAACCTTTATATGAACATTTATTAATATCGCGAACTATTTGCAATGGCGGAGATATAAGAAATATTATTAACCTGACTTGGTCATTACGAGGACGATAATCCCCTGGATTAGCCGTTATGAGAATAAGTATTGATTTTTGGCAACACCTGTTAAGGTCATATTCTGAATGTTAAGTTAGCTTATATTTTGTGCCGCCTAGGTACAAGGGTGAAATCTGCTGCCTGTGTTTTTCATCAGCGGTGGGACTTGTGGCCGCGACGACACCTACACCTTGATGACTGGAAATCTTACCAACGACAAAGTATCGAGATTCGAACCTGTCACTTCCACAGTGTCTGGGGTACCACCTAAATATACTCCGCAACCAGTACACCAACTCTCCTATTCTAATCATAACCGGGTTAATAGCACCAGAGCTCGACAGCTCAACTAAGTAACCAAATATTATCAATATTTCTTCTACCACTAGACCACCCCACTGGGATTCGAACCCGATGATACTGTTCGGAAGCGTTTATCTAGTTACCCATCCAGTCACCCCACCCCTTAACAACGAATATCACAAAGTCATACCCACTAAAACCATCGGCTATCTTTACACTTTTAAATGTTTTCCTTTGAAGAGTTGTAACCGGTATGATGATAGTATTTAAGTCCCATCCACTACAGATAATAGTAACCATCGTTATAACAAACAGTCGACTACTTTACAATAGACATATAATGAAAATATTCTAGGTCTTCTGACTACCGACGCCGCCATTATGCGTTGAATGTGTCGGTGGTAGACCTCCATGCCTTTATTTACCCACTTCTCCACTCGATCACCCTGGCTCTTACCAAGGAATGGGCGTAATTATCTAACCACTCCGTCCCTCGCCAACCTCTTCACAAGGATCGGAAGCAATTATCTAGCTATTTGTACATCCACCTGCCCCTTAACAATGACCTGGAGCCTTTATCTAGCAACTCCTCTGTCTCTTAGCAAGGAACCGACGCATTCATTTAGCCGCTTCGCCACTCGCCCATCCCTTTGAAATGTCCAGAAGCACTTCTTTAGCTACTTCTCCGCTCACCCACTCCTTAACAACGAATAACACTAGGCAACACCCACTATAGCTGTTACTAACGGCAATCTTTACTTTTTTAAGGTTTTCATTTGAAGAGGTGTACTCTACTTGATGATAGTGTATACGCCAGTACGTCACACTACAAGTCATAAACATGCCATAATTACCCTTTTACTTATTACAATTTTCATATCACACCCGACGCGGCTCGAGGGTTCGACCCCACCTAGCCCCACCACTTGCACTCGTCACTGACCGGACTAGTAGGCAGTTCTCGATGATTGGCCAAGTGGTTGCTACAAGACACTGTTTTACTGGGGTCGACCGCTCTACGCGACCGATCGGCCGCGCTTGCTCCTGCGCCCGCCGCCGCGCGCCTCTGATTGTCTTTTAATTTTAATTTTTATTTTTTAAAATTAGTTAAAATATTATACACAAAACTCAGTTATCTGCTCTTAGAAAAAACATGTCTTTTCTTAGATGTATTGACCCTTACATATGACCTAAGTACCTACCCTACCCAAACCGCCCTGGTCCCGAGCTGGGTTGGGGACAATCCAGCGAGGTCAATCCAGAAAGTATAATTAGGAGCAGACAAAAAAAACTAACCCTAACCCCTAAACCCTAACCCTAACCCCTAACCCTAACCCCTAACCCTAACCCTAACCCCTAACCCCTAACCCCTAACCCTAATCCTAAGGATTGGGGCCAATCCTTAGAGGTCAATCCTGATTTCGACTTAGTTACCGCATAAGATACTACTTACGTCATTGTTCAGGTGGGACATGCTGTACAGGGTTGCAAAGAGCTCTCCATCGTAGACGTCATCATGTAGAGGGACCGGCTGTACAGGGTTGTCATCGATCCCTTCATCGGAGTCGTCATTATGCAGACGTCACTGTACTATTGGAACTGGCTGTACGGGGTTGCTACAAATCTCTTCGTCGGAATCACCGCTGTATAGTCCCTGGGCGAACAGCAGGCGGTGACTTTCGATGCTGAGTTATTGGCGGCCTTCTGTGTGCACATCTGAGGACAAGTGGTGTTAATTAATAGTTGTAATCTGGTTGATTGGCAAACTCACACGAGATGGGTGATTGGCACACACACACATGAGATGGGTGATTGGCACACACACAACACACACACACACACACACACACACACACACACACACACACACACGAGATGGGTGATTGGCTCACACACACATGAGATGGGTGATTGGCACACACACACACACACACACACACGAGATGGATGATTGGCACACACACACACATACATACACACGAGATGGATGATTGGCACACACACACGAGATGGGTGATTGGCACACACACACACACACACACGAGATGGGTGATTGGCACACACACACACACACGAGATGGGTGATTGGCACACACACACACACGAGATGGGTGATTGGCACACACACACATGAGATGGGTGATTGGCACACACACACATGAGATGGGTGATTGGCACACACACACATGAGATGGGTGATTGGCACACACACACATGAGTTGGGTGATTGGCACACACACACATGAGATGGGTGCTTGGCACACACACACACACACGAGATGGATGATTGGCACACACAAACACACACACGAGATGGATGATTGGCACACACACACGAGATGGATGATTGGCACACACACACACGAGATGGGTGATTGGCACACACACACACACACACACACACACGAGATGGATGATTGGCACACACACACACACGAGATGGGTGATTGGCACACACACACGAGATGGGTGATTGGCACACACACACGAGATGGGTGATTGGCACACACACACACACACACACACACACACACACGAGATGGGTGATTGGCACACACACACACGAGATGGGTGATTGGCACACACACACACGAGATGGGTGATTGGCACACACACACACACACACAAGAGATGGGTGATTGGCACACACACACACACACACACACACACACACACACACACACGAGATGGGTGATTGGCACACACACACACACACACGAGATGGGTGATTGGCATATAAACACATGAGATGGATGATTGGCATATACACACATGAGATGGATGATTGGCATATACACACATGAGATGGATGATTGGCATATACACACATGAGATGGATGATTGGCATATACACACATGAGATGGGCGATTGGCATATACACACATGAGATGGGTGATTGGCATATACACACATGAGATGGGTGATTAGCATATACACACATGAGATGGGTGATTGGCATATACACACATGAGATGGATGATTGGCATATACACACATGAGATGGATGATTGGCATATACACACATAAGATGGGTGATTGGCATATACACACATGAGATGGGCGATTGGCATATACACACATGAGATGGGCGATTGGCACACACACACACACAAGATGGATGATTGGCACACACACGCGATGGGCGATTGGCATATACACACATGAGATGGGCGATTGGCATATACACACATGAGATGGATGATTGGCATATACACACATGAGATGGATGATTGGCATATACACACATGAGATGGATGATTGGCATATACACACATGAGAAGGGCGATTGGCATATACACACATGAGATGGATGATTGGCATATACACACATGAGATGGATGATTGGCATATACACACATGAGATGGATGATTGGCATATACACACATGAGATGGGCGATTGGCATATACACACATGAGATGGATGATTGGCATATGCACACATGAGATGGATGATTGGCATATACACACATGAGATGGATGATTGGCATATATACACATGAGATGGATGATTGGCATATACACACATGAGATGGATGATTGGCATATACACACATGAGATGGGCGATTGGCATATACACACATGAGATGGATGATTGGCATATACACACATGAGATGGATGATTGGCATATACACACATGAGATGGATGATTGGCATATACACACATGAGATGGATGATTGGCATATACACACATGAGATGGATGATTGGCATATACACACATGAGATGGATGATTGGCATATACACACATGAGATGGGCGATTGGCATATACACACATGAGATGGGCGATTGGCATATACACACATGAGATGGGTGATTGGCATACACACATGAGATGGGTGATTGGCATACACACATGAGATGGGTGATTGGCACATAGACACATGAAATGGGGGATTGGCACACACACATGAGATGGGCGATTGGCACACACATACACACACACACACACACACAAACCACCACCTCATGAGTGCCCCTTTCTACACCCATGGAACTCACAAAGAGAATATCAACATGGGAAACGAAATTCGTAATAACGGTCAAGCTCTAAATGTGAGTAAATCAGAAAAAAAAAATCAAATCCTGTTGTGTGCAAGTTCTTTAATCTTACAATCAGACCTGACCAACGGTCTATTCTACTTGCACTTCCTGATTTCTATTGCCAACAGATTTCCGACCTGGACATTTATGGTCTCATGTTTTTAATCATGTAGCGTGCCAATAATCATGGACTGTCATGTTTCGCCATCTCACTCGATCACGAGAGTCGTGGATCAGTCCTGTGTCTTTGTCTCGACCATGTTTTGTGGCCATGCCATCTAGATATTTACCTCGATGTCTTCCGCTGGCTCCATTCCCCTCAATCTTGCCAGTTGTCCCCAAATTCTCTCAGTCTATTTCTTCTAATTTTTATTTCATCACAGGACATTGCAGTCAACACCAGCATTGTTCAGCTGCTGTTGATGTCTTGGCAAGTTTTACGTTCAGTAGCTTGCCATTGCTTTCTGAACGACCGGCTCACATACCCCCGTAAGTAACCAGTGCGAAGCGATCAGCTGCCGAATCTCGCGCAGCTGTGTTTCGTACGAGAGTATACGTGATTACGAACAACGTCTTTAACTGCTTGGCTAGGGAGACCGGCATTTCATCTCATGTCGTGCCCAAAACATTTGGACTTTCCACGTCTAATTTCTATAATCAGGTTATGGTTTTCATGTGTCTATTCATGCCTTTTCTACAGAAAGGTTATAGGCCCTATTGTGTAAAGGGAGGGGGGATTTATAGGGAGGAGATATGAAAAAAGGGGGAGGGCGGGGGTAACATTCTCAACGTATGGTAAAGGGGTGCATGGGTCAAAAAAGGTTGCGAACTACTGCACTAGAGATTACCAGCATAAACAATACTATAACCAGACGTTGGAGCAGGCCCCTTATTATCACTGTATTGACATTTTAAAACATGCAGGTAATACTTGACTGGCATTCTTCAACACAGAGATAATTATTTACTGACATTTTACAACCTATATATAATACTTGACTGAAATACTAAAAAATACATGAAATACTTTACTTAGATTCTACACAATACAGTTAATACTTGACTTGCATTCTATAACACGTAGGTGATACGTTACTTACATCCCACAACATACAAGTAACAGTTTACATACATTCTACAAAATACAGTAATACTTTATTGACATTCTACAAAATACAGTAATACTTTACTGACATTCTACAACTACCGGTAATGCTTTACTGACATTCTAAAAAAATACAGGAAATACTTTACTCACATTCTACAGCATACATGGAATGTTTCACTGACATACTACACTATACATTTAATAATTTACTGACATTCTAAAAATACAGGTAATATTTTACTGACATTCTAAAAATACAGGTAGTACTTTACTGACATTCTACAACACACAGGTATTATTTTACTTGCATTCTACACAATACAGGTAATACTTTCCTTACATTCTAGAACACAAGGCAGTACTTTACTTACATTCTGCAAAATGCAGGTGATAGTTTACCGATATTCTACACAATACAGGTACACTTTCACATACATACTACAAGACACAGGTAAAACTTGACATACCTTCTACAAGACACAGGTAAAACTTTACATACCTTCTACAAGACACAGGTAAAACTTTAGATACCTTCTACAAGACACAGGTAAAACTTTACATACCTTCTACAAAACACAGGTAAAACTTTACATACATTCTACAAGACACAGGTAAAACTTTACATACATTCTACAAGACACAGGTAAAACTTTACATACATTCTACAAGACACAGGTAAAACTTTACATACCTTCTGCAAGACACAGGTAAAACTTTAGATACCTTCTACAAGACACAGGTAAAACTTTACATACCTTCTACAAGACACAGGTAAAACTTTAGATACCTTCAACTAGACACAGGTAAACCTTTGCATACAATCTACAAGACATAGGTAAAATTTTACATACCTTCTACAAGACACGGGTAAAACTTTACATACCTTCTACAAGACACGGGTAAAACTTTACATACCTTCTACAAGACACGGGTAAAACTTTACATACCTTCTACGATACACAGGTAAAACTTTACATACCTTCTACAAGACCCGGGTAAAACTTTACATACCTTCTACAAGACACAGGTAAAACTTTACATACCTTCTACAAGACACAGGTAAAACTTTACATACCTTCTACAAGACACAGGTAAAACTTTACATACCTTCTACAAGACACAGGTAAAACTTTACATACCTTCTACAAGACACAGGTAAAACTTTACATACCTTCTACAAGACACAGGTAAAACTTTACATACCTTCTACAAGACACAGGTAAAACTTTACATACCTTCTACAAGACACAGGTAAAACTTTACATACCTTCTACAAGACACAGGTAAAACTTTACATACCTTCTACAAGACACAGGTAAAACTTTACATACCTTCTACAAGACACAGGTAAAACTTTACATACCTTCTACGATACACAGGTAAAACTTTACATACCTTCTACAAGACACAGGTAAAACTTTACATACCTTCTACAAGACACAGGTAAAACTTTACATACCTTCTACGATACACAGGTAAAACTTTACATACCTTCTACAAGACACAGGTAAAACTTTACATACCTTCTACAAGACACAGGTAAAACTTTACATACCTTCTACAAGACACAGGTAAAACTTTACATACCTTCTACAAGACACGGGTAAAACTTTACATACCTTCTACAAGACACAGGTAAAACTTTACATACCTTCTACAAGACACGGGTAAAACTTTACATACCTTCTACAAGACACAGGTAAAACTTTACATACCTTCTACAAGACACAGGTAAAACTTTACATACCTTCTACAAGACACGGGTAAAACTTTACATACATTTTACAACATACAGTTAATACTTTACTGACCTTCCACAACATACAATAATACTTCACTGACATACTACACTATACAGGTAATACTTCACTGATACACTACACTATATAGTTAATACTTCACTGACAAACTACACTATATAGTTAATACTTCACTGACATACTACACTATATAGTTAATACTTCACTGACATACTACACTATATAGTTAATACTTCACTGACATACTACACTATATAGTTAATACTTCACTGACATACTACACTATATAGTTAATACTTCACTGACATACTACACTATATAGTTAATACTTCACTGATACACTACACTATATAGTTAATACTTCACTGACATACTACACTATATAGTTAATACTTCACTGACATACTACACTATATAGTTAATACTTCACTGACATACTACACTATATAGTTAATACTTCACTGACATACTACACTATATAGTTAATACTTCACTTACATACTACACTATACAGGTAATACTTCACTGATACACTACACTATATAGTTAATTATTTACACTTAGACAAATTTGTGAAAAAACTATTGAATATAGTGACCAGCAGAATATTGTGTTTGTAGATCAGGAAAAGGCTTTTGATAGAGTAGACAGATACAAATTATGGAACATCCTTGAAGACTATGGAATACACGGGAAACTGCTAGAAAACATGACAGCCATGTACCACTCGAGCCGAAGTGCAGTAAGAACACAAGAAGGTATATCAGATATGTTCACAGTCAATACAGGAGTGAGACAGGGATGTGTGCTCTCTCCCCTGCTATTTAATATCTACATGGACAGAATATCCAAAGAAGCAAGTCTCGACAGAACAGATTCAGAAAATTTAGAACTCTTTACTCCAGATGAAACAACTGACCCACAGGGAATAAATGAACTTCTATTTGCAGATGATCAGTGCCTGTTTTACAGCGACGAGGGCAGACTACAAAATCATATTACTAATCTGAGTTCAACCTGCAGCAGATACAATATGAGTATAAACACAGCCAAAACCGAAGTAATGCAAGTTAGCAGATCGCCAGGCCCACTAAGTATACAGATAAATAACACACCTCTGAAACAAGTTAAAGAATTCAAATACCTTGGAAGTATGATCACAGAAGATGGCAGATTAGACAGAGAAATTGAAATCAGATGTCAAAAAGCTAGTGCACTTACATATCAACTGTCACCCTTACTGAAACATCCAAACATACCCATGTCCGCAAAACGACAGATAATAAACAGCATATTCACACCAACCCTATGCTACCAATCTCAAACCTGGACTTTATCCAAATTACACCTTCGCAAAATCAACACCTGCGAAATGAGATGCCTGAGGAGAGCTGCCAACTTAACAATCCGAGACCGAGTAAGAAATGTTACTATCAGACAGACTGTGGGATCAACACCTTGTGCCACATTTATTGAAAGACAGAAGATCAAGTGGTTTGGCCATGTTGTTAGAATGCAACATCAGCAACTACCATCACTGGCCTTACATCAAAGATCATCTGCGACGAGACCACGAGGACGTCCAAGAAGAAAATGGATTGACGACATCAGAGACATTGTACAACCACACGGAATGACACTATCCAGTGCCGCCCACCGGGCGCTGGAACGCAAATTATTCCTCCCCACGACGCTTGACGGCAGAAGTGGAAGATGATGATGATGATGATGATATAGTTAATACTTCACTGATACACTACACTATACAGGTAATACTTCACTGATACACTACACTATATAGTTAATACTTCACTGACATACTACACTATATAGTTAATACTTCACTGACATCCTACAACATACAGGTAATATTTTACTGACATTCTAAAAATATACAGCTAATAGTTTACTTACATTCTACAAAATACGGGTACTACTTTACACACATTACAACATACAGGTAATACTTTACTGACAGTCTACAATATGCAGGTAATACTTTACTGACAGTCTACAATATGCAGGTAATACTTTACATACATTCTACAACATACAGGTAATACTTTACTTACATTATACACAATTCAGGTAATACTTTACTGACATTTTACATAATACAGGTAATACCTTACTAACTTTACAGGTATATTACAGGTAGTTTGCTGACATTTTACATAATACAGGTAATACTTAACTGACATTCTACAACGTGCATATTATACTTTACTTACATACTACCACGTACATGTAATACATTACTTACATTCTACAACATAAGGAAATATTGGGCACTTACCTGAAGCTGGAATATTGAAGTGGAAATTCACTACAACTGGTCACTGCTGGCTTGCACTCAATGACCATGTGTTTATTCCTACGTGGCTCACACATGAGTGTTTTTGATATCCACTTCCAATCGTCTATTACTACGTGGGTCACACATATGATGATAGTTCCCTTGGGGCTCTTCACCGCGCCCACATAGTTCTTCTCGAGAAGTCGTTGAAGTCGGCCTTAACCAGGGCCGTGCCGTGCTATGATACTGAGAGGCGGCCGCATCAGGCGGAACCGTAAGGGGGCTTCATAAGTAGGCGGCATTTTTAAAGGAAAAAAAAAAACCATGTAAGGGGCGGCATTTCGAAGACTTGCATCAAATCTACTGCACGGTACTGGCCTTAACTATGATATTTCTTAACACTGTAAATAATCCAGCAACAGCTTACATCCAGTGAACAAACACAAGAAGGCACGGGTGGATGGAGTGAACATTTGCGTTGTCCAACGATGTAACGGTGCGAGTGACTTGCCTCAAGTGAATGATTTCTGTTTGATATTTTACCGCTAGAATTGTTTACATCTTTATTCACACGTGACGTCTAGCTGTGTTTTGATTTGTTGGCTCTTTTTCATCATAGTTGTGATCTAAACATTACTCAGAGTTATAGATACGTGTATCAAATGTCTACACATTTAGGTCTACACATTCATGTCTAGAGTAAATCAAATAGAGGCGACTTGAGGGCACGAGGTGAAGATAATTCACAGAGAGATGAACGATCTGGGGACGACACGCTAGAAGTAGCAAGAGACTGCAACAGATAAGACTTAGCGTTAAAAATCAGTATGGGATACACCAGGCGTACTACATAGAGTTGAGTTCACCGAGTCAAGAATCGAAATCACAGCTCTAGGGACATTGCCATAGTGTACTCCGTCGTCAATTTCAACAAGCAGCGAAGAGTCTAAGACATTATGGTAGTGGTTCTGGAACTTCCGGTGTGCTGATGTCGAAGTAGTGGGTTCTATCCCTACACCGGTCAGTTAGACTAAAATGCTGACCTGGCATATATTCGCTGCACCTCGCCATGCGCGTACTGCTGAATTATATATCATATAAGCAGAGGTTCCCAAACCACCGCCCGCGGGCCACTTGTGGCTCGACAGCTTCAAGAAAGTGGCACGCAAGACCTCGTTATTTAATATAATATATTTTAATAATTCTAAAATTGCACTCGCAGCGCACCGTTAGCGTGCGATAATTTACTCTGCTCGTGGTTGTTATGCTCAGATATTATCGAATGCGCCTGTTCAGTTCGCAATGAAACGTTATGAAGTTTACAAACTCAGCTTTGTCGATCAATCAAAGTGCGCAAGGCGCCATGTCGTCTTCTGTTACAACTGTTTAACAGAGTCTGTAGTATTGTGTTGAAATTATATTTTTTCAAATAAAAGTGCCAGCGACATACCACATGAGGTATGCGGAGTAGGTCGGTCTACAAATACGAGGCTTCTTTTCCAACCTCTCTCTCTCTCTCTCTCTCTCTCTCTCTCTCTCTCTCTCTCTCTCTCTCTCTCTATATATATATATATATATATATATATATATATATATATATATATATATATATATATATATATATATATATATATATATATATATCTCCCAACAATCTTGCTTCTCTGTGCCTACCCACATCATGTGTATTACCAGTGGTTGGATCTTATACAACCCCGATAACACAAGCATTGGGCGATATGATCTTATAATACGGGGTATAACAATCAACCTTACTTATCTTATTTCATAGGAAACAGTACGAGTGAATCCTCGTAGGCACGTAACTTAAACAATACCCACCTCTCTCTTTTTCTTTCCCTCCACCTCTCTCTCTCTCTCTCTCTCTCTCTCTCTCTCTCTCTCTCTCTCCCCTTATATATACCTTGCACATGCCCATATACACTAGCATTATGTCTGTTGAGCGGTGTATATGTATGTATGTGCGTTCACGCATATCAGTCCACCCAGACTTTAGGACGCGCCTCATAACAATATATATGAGTACATAATGGGGTTTTGGTTAGTACCACCATCGTGCCCCCTCATGCTTCGTCAGTACATCCTATGAGGTTGCTCAGTCACCGTCCTGCCTTCCTTCCCCCGCCCCCCCCTTCTTTCAACGTGCTCACTGAACCGGGACACCTATCTTCTTCTTCTTCTTCTTCTTCTTCTTCTTCTTCTTCTTCTTCTTCTTCTTCTTCTTCTTCTTCTTCAGCGTTCCGAGCCATTGAGGTTCTTTGCTGCAAATACAATCCGTCTCCATTCGTCTCTCTGGTTGACCTTCTCTTGCCAGTCGTTGATTCCAAGTGCTTGTAGGTCTGTACATGTATTATCTCTCCACCGTCTTCTTGGTCTACCTCGGGGTCTACGGTCATTTATTTCTTGAGTGTAAGCGAGTTTTGTTTCCCTATTATCTTCCATTCTTTCTATATGCCCCAGCCATTGTAGTCTATTAGCCTTCATGATACCAGTGATTAGCGGGGACTTAAACAGATCATAAATGTCTTTGTTACTTCTTCTTTTCCACTCTCCACTTTGTGTATCCCTAATGGGTCCACCTATCACAGGGTATAAAAAGAATACATCGGAGATTGTCTGAGTTCCTTACAGGTCGCCACTGTGAGGTGAGTATGACAATTTTTTCAATTCACATTTTTTTTAAATTCTCATTTTCTTCACTCCTTTCATTTTTTCATCCTTTTGTACTTCTCGTCCTGTCGTCACCTTCTGATGTAGTCACAGGAGATCTTGACTGTATATTGTGTTTGTGAATGTGTTTGTTTGCTGATGAAGGCTAGTCGCCGCAACGTCCTGTATGTGTCTTAATTCTGTTATGTAAAGCTGCACTACTTTGTGTCATTTTATATTGTATACACTTTCACAGCCTTACCGCAGTTCCACCCAATTTTATTCAAATTTAGTGGGAAGTTTTTAAAAATGAAAAGCCGATGTTGTTACACCCTCTCGTGATCCCTAGTTAGTAGCTTTGACGCCGAGCCTTCTCATATAAGGGCGAATAAATTTGTGAATTCGTGTAGATAATATAAGGGGCGTTCATTTGAAATCCGTTCGTGCCGCTCCACACGTAATTGCGTACGTTGAACATTATTATGTCATGGTCATGTGATAAATACTGACCAATTAATAAAACAGCAAGTGCTTATCGTCCCATGAAGCATAGGTTCTGTTTCTAACCGTTGAGAAAATGGCCGGGTTGATCCAAAAACCGTCCAAAGAGCGGTGATTCATTTGAAGGATGTCGACCAGTTGACATTCATCGAAGACTGCAGGCAGCGTAATGTAACAAATGTGTGTCGAAGACAACAGTGACAGACTGCTCACGAATGTTTCGGAAAGGACGTCGTTCACGACAGATCTTCTACGGCCGAGTCAAGCGCATATTGTTGCAACAGAAAAAAACCATCGCCAAAATTGATGCAGCAGTACAGATGAACCGTTGTCGAAGCATACGTTCGCTAGCGAAAGAATTTGATGTGTCACTTGGGACAATTCAAATGGTCGTTCGTAAGAAACTGCAATACCGGAAGGTGTGTTCACAGTGGGTACCACGGATGTTGACCGACCACTAAAAAGAGGAACTCATGGGATGGTGTTTGAACCACTTGCTGCATTACAGAGTGGAAGGTGATGCATTTCTCTTCCGCATAGTGGCAGGCGATAAATCATGGTGTCACCATTTGAGTCGAGCAGAAAAAGAGAGAGCATGCAATGGAAGCATGATGGATCACCAAAATCCCCCCCCCCCCCCCCCCAAAAAAAAATTCAAGTTACAGGTTTCCGCTGGTAATGTTATGCTGAGCGCATTTTTTTTTTTACCATGAAGGGCTATTGTTGACCGACTTTAAAGAACCTTGTGTCAACTGCAACTCTACTCACTACTTGCAAACACTAGACAAGCTGCAAAAAGCTATCAAGAATAAACGACCAGGCATGCTTTATCGCGGTGTGATTTTGTTGCACGATAATGCTCGTCCGCAAGTCGCAAGGATTGTGCAGGAAGCATTAGCAAGGAAGAAGTGGGAAATTCTGCAACATCTAGCCTATAGTCCTAATTTGTCACCATGTGATTTTCATTTGTTCGGATCTCTAAAAAAGCTTTCAAGCGGCAAAGATTTCACACAGATGCAGACGTAATGAACGCAGTAAACACTTGGTTCAGTGAGCAATCACAATCCTTTTTTTGCCGACGTCATTCGTCGCCTACCTAAGCAATGGGATGCTTGCCTGAATGCCTACGGCGACTTCTTCTGACCAACCCATGGTGCACAATTCATTCAAAATGAATGCTTTGTTTAGTTCTACCATGCCTGTTAATGTTTCTTTCATGCTTTTGTAATAAAGCCATCGGAAACGGGTTTCAAATGAACGTCCCTAATACTTAATTTAAGAATCGATATCATTGCACCCGAGACATTTCCCCACGTGCTCTGTCCCCTTCTTCAAAAGCCACCGAAGAGTTCCACTACTTATAATTCCAGAAGGGAGTCTCCGTGGCGAAGTCACCTGTCTAGCGTTCCAAAGGTTGTGGTTTCGATTCCGGGCTATGTCGTTCGCTTCACGTGTGAAATTTTCTCGGAGGCTCTTGGGGGTCGTCGCTGGAGCAACGAAGTTCTTGTTTAGTGCGCCGCTTTCGGCAGGCCGCCTAGCGGACAGAGACCGAGCCATACGGGATAAAACCCGGTGCAATATAGCCAATCCTCTTACTGTCCTGTTAATTTCCCGATAGGAGATTGGAATCAACAAGCACATCCTTAAACTTATTATCTGTTGGGATTATTGACTGACTTTGGTCTACACTCCTCTCTTCTGTCTTCCCTTCCATATATCTATTTCTTTCACTCTCTCTCTCTCTATTATTCCCTCAACACATACTCCTACAACAGTTCCTTTCAACGATAAGATAAAAGATTTATTAATAAAAACTATGTCTGGTGTATGTATGGATATTGTCTATGTAGTTGGTATGTTCTTCTAGTGTGGTTGCCAGATATGAACTCTGAATGTCTATCAGCTGGTTTGCTTCTCGCCCTTTCATTCTTCAAGATCACAGGACAGCACATCAAACAGGACAGAGCTCACCCGGATGATCCGTATGCTTGAATCTGATGGTAAATCCGTTATTGAATTAAACAAAAACTGTTCACCACTGAGTCAAGGTACCGTAATAAAAGTCCCGTAAGTTTATGAATGCACCTGAATCTGTTTCATGACGGTAAGTATCCAACATCGAAAAACCACCACATCGTCACAGTTCTTCCTATAGTCTTTTATTACTAGTACTGTTTTACTTGTCTATTATTTCTTCTTTATTCATACAATACGTATGTAGCTGTAAGTATCCCTGCTTGCCCCAGGTTAACATCTTTTCCTTTTAAGGGTTTTAGTGGTATATTCGTTTGAGCATACTGTGTTCTGTATTTGATTTAACTTTATTATTTCTTCATCTTGAAACATGTCCATATTCTGTTTAGTTCTAAGTAAGTACTTTATTGGTTCAAGTGTAGTACTCTTCATCTCTTCTCTGCTTTCACTAGGAGATTTGAACCTGTGGAGAAGGATAACATATCCCGTGATAAGCGTCTGCCCCTTACTACTACTTATGCAAGTGTCCTTCTCCAGCCATAATGACAAGGCTTCCGAAGTGAACACCCGCATAAGACATATGAATTCACCAAAGTCTAAACTATCCACTAATAGAAAGCCATGGTAAATGCTATTCACTCACATCTATATTCCTATGCTAAACTATACTATAATATACCTTATTTAGGCATCTATGTTCCTGGAATCGAAAAACACTTAGCGAATAACACACTACTATCCCCTCTTTCCATCATTAGGGACGTGTATTTCTATTCCCACTCAAGAACATATCTCCTTCAGTTCAGTTTGGAACACACACTAAACTTACACAAAGAAGTGGACACTCTTTATGGGTCATTTTTGCCGCATAGTCCTTGACCTTGCTTGACACCTCAAGTTCCTACTTCATTATCACCGTTAGTGGAAAATTACATCCAGACCGCAATATGCTGTCCAATAATGCTGTCTGCCTTTGTCGCAAACCAATTTTTCCACGCGACAGGTTACCTGTGCTGTAGGTGGCCCCTTCTGTCTTGACCTATAAACACCTGCGCCTGATCACTCCGTTGTTGTTTACCCTTACTGCTTCGTTTGTTAACCCTTCTTCTACCTGGTTAGTCGGTGTATACAGTCGTCTATCTGGGAATCATTAACTCTCAGTATTTCACGACATAGGCCCCCTCTTAAGAGATTAGACCGCGTCAAATCTTTCTCACTGTAGGTTTGATTCCCATGATCCACAACCCTAATCTTCTTCCTCCGGAGCTGGATGTCTGGATAAGAAATCTGCTCCTACATTCTCCTTACCATAGTATTCCACTGTGAAGTCCAGTTGCCGCAACAACTTCCATCACATCCACCGTGCGTTGAGCTTCTGCGAAGTAGCTATTAACATCACGTGTTGATGATATGATTGGATCCTCACATGGCTCATCTCATTATCCAGTAGGCGCTCTAATTGACACCCTACTATACTACTCACGACTGAAACTAGTGTTGGCTCCTCGCTCCTGTACGTCCGGTCGACCTACTTTCGACTTGCGTCAGCGACGGCTCACAATACAGACGGATTGTCCCATCCTGATTGTAACACTGCTTCCATGTCCTCTTGGTTTCCCCCGGCTTTTCCTCTGGGGATGTTCCGCCTCGTCCTCGTCGGACCGAGTCGTCTTTCCCAAACTTCCTGGACTTTTGCTTCCAGGATCATCTTGGGCGATATTGTATCTGGTCAGCCCATCTTTGGTTGGAGTCCTGGGTAATTATCGCTTTTCCAGAGGTTACCCACCCCTTCTGAACTTGGTTACCGGTGAAACTTTCACTCTTGTCCTTTCCCTGACTTGTGATTTCCCTCCTCCTGTCGTTGGGTAAATCTGACCTATCACGTACTGTCCCATAGGCCCTCCCATGTTGTACTTGCGATCTCTGGTCTTCGTCTGGACTGGTAACTTTTGTCCCAATGGCTGCCATCACCATAAAGTGCTAAGCTTTGCTCCCGGATCTCTCCTCATATTTCCTAATGAGATGTCTAGGGAGATTTTTCTGCTCTTCCCCGATCCTTATTTTGTAGATGTTCTTGGACACAACCTTTTCCACCGAATAAGGTCCTTTCCATCCTACTTGGAGTATATTGGTCTCTGCTGGACCCCACACTTCCACTTTGTCTTCCACTTTAAGAGCTAGTTTCCTCTTAATTCGCTTGTTGGGTGGTGCTTTCTGGCACTCCGAACAAGACTTCAACCACCGGCGTACATCTCCGGTCATTCCTGGCCAGCAATAATGCCGGAAATTTGCTGCAAGGTCTCTCTGACACCCATATGTCGATTCTCGCCTATGATGTGTCCACTCTGAAGAATGTGAGGACGGTGGGTCTCTGGAACCACCCACTGCTCGTGCAGGTTATCTCCCCTCCCAGCTCTCCGATAGAGTAGTTGATTCTTCAGAAAGTACTGTTCCCGTTCTGGTGGCTCAGCACTTCTTTGCAGCTTCCTGTAGCAAGGATGCAACGTAGTATCCTGCCTCTGGGCAGTATGCAATTCTCCTATCCCTGAGTTGTCGCATAGTGTCTCTGCCTCTTTTTCCTTCCCTTGAGATCCACTGACTACTGTTCCCTTTTGGGCTGGCTGTTTGGGCATCCCCAAAAAGACATATTTCGTGCCAATGATCATGGGAAATAAGGAGTCAGATAATACAGCAGCTGGAATAATGCCCGTGACGAACCTGGATTTAATCTCCACCTTGGCGATTGGCAGCGTCATGGTAACAGCACTCCTCATTGCCGGCTGTATTTCTATGGTCTCCCCTGTAAGTTGGTCTGGGCTTACCAAGCTGGCGTCCACCACCGCTTCCCCATCCAAACCGGTATCGTAGAGACAAGCAACCTGTTGGCCATTTACTTCAATCAGTTCAACCACAGGTGGTCTCTCTTGGTCCTGAGTGCCTTTCATCTCCTTGACCGTTTCCTTGCCTTCCTCTTTTAATTCCTCGAGGTTGGTTATGCAATTGGCGTCGTTTGCCTTGCATCTGCAGTCAACAGTATTATGTGTTATCGACTGGCAGTGTGTGCACCCTGTTCCCTTCCTAGGTTTCCGTGTGTCCTTTTTGTTCCTTTCTCCTTCGCCGACCTCAGCCTTGTCTGTGATCACCGATGTAGGAATCACTTTGCATGCTGCGAAGTAAGAACTTTTAGGTTTCGATCTGCAGTCTTTGGTGTTGTGAGAGGCCGCCTTTGCAAAATGAACACCACTTCTCAGACCACTGTCGTTTCGCTTGAGAATTCGAGGTGCTCTGGTTTCCTACCTTCACCTTCTCTGAACTCTCCTCTGTGTGCTTTATATAAGGTTCCACTTTTTCTCCTTCCCAGGTTTTAGGTTTCTTTTTCTCTTGTTTCTCCTGACCTTTGGTTTGTGTACTTAGTTCCGCCGCCTCCCCATGTACCTCTACGAATCGTTCCGCCAGCTTATTCACAACATCAATCCGTTCCGCCCCTTGTTCTCCCAAGAAGGTTCTGAGAGGTTTCGACATTTGCTTTCGCATCTGGTCTACCACCATCATCTCTTCGAGACTCTCATAATCCCTCTTGAATTCTGCCAAGTCCATCCATTTCTGGAGATAGGATTTCAGCCTCAGACTGTAGGCGGCGAATAGTTCTCCCGGCTCTCGTCTAGACGATCTAAACTTCTTCCTATACGTTTGTGCTGTGATGTCAAAATGTTTCATCAAAGCGGCTTTTAATTCCTGGTAATTATTTTCCTGTCCTGGTGGTAAGCGTGTGCACACCTCAAATCCCGAACCTATTAATCCCTGGGATAATTTAAGAGCCCACCTGCTCCTATCCAGCCCCATAGCGACTGACATTGCTTCAAAACGAGATGCGTACTGGTCAAAGCGTTCCTTAGACTGATCGTAGACAGCTAAGGGAAACTTCATGGCATGGTAACCATGTCCACTCATGTGGGTTGCACCAGGTGACGAAGACTTCCTTCTGCTGCATCTATTTCACCCTTAGTTTGTGTCTTGAGTTCTAACTCTTTCAAGCGGTATTCATGTTCCATTTCTTGTCTCCTGGCAGTCTGTTCCATTTCCAGTTTCTTGGTCTCCTGGTCCATTTTCTTGGCCTCTTGTTCAATGTCCAGTCGCTTGGTCTCCTGTTCCATTTCCATTCGTTTGGTCTCCACCTCTATTCTTCTCACTTCCAACTCGGTCTTTCGATCTTCTCGTTCCGCTTGACGAATCTCTCGCTCTCTTTCCTGGATGTAATCCGTTAATTCCGAGCCAGATAACCCAATTTCTTCTCCGTTGGCCCTAAGTTCTGCTGTTGTCAGTTTAGTAGTGGCCATAGTTAAAGCAGGTAAGTCAGCACGTTGAGTAAAGACCCCTCAAGGCAGTAAAGAGTACTCACTATAAACAGATAATCTACCTAGAACCTATATCATTTTCTATGCCTATCTAATATTATTAATCTACAACACCACACAGTACATCACAACCACTCTCTCATCCACAAGAGGAGATATAGGATAAAGACTTATGTAGACGTGTGACCGTGTGACTAGGTATGTAATGTGTCTTACCACCTATCCACATTCACTCTGTCTGGAACTTTCTCACTGTAAAGTCACCAGCGTTAATGAAATGTTTCCACCATAAATGTAATGGCACCGTATATCCAATGGACGTCCTTCCATTAAAAGTCATCAATGTATACTTCTTTTTATTCCAATCAGTATGTCCCAACATGCAGGTACTCCGCTATGCCTGTGCCAATATGCAGGTACCCCTCTATGCATATGCCATGTTATGCTTTCAGGTCCTATGGGTATAATGTATGTACGTATCCCGCTCGCTCCACCAATTATGTCCTGTTAATTTCCCGAGAGGAGATTGGAATCAACAAGCACATCTTTAAACTTATTATCTGTTGGGATTATTGACTGACTTTGGTCTACACTCCTCTCTTCTGTCTTCCCTTCCATATATCTATTTCTTTCACTCTCTCTCTCTCTCTATTATTCCCTCAACACATACTCCTACAACAGTTCCTTTCAACGATAAGATAAAAGATTTATTAATAAAAACTATGTCTGGTGTATGTATGGATATTGTCTATGTAGTTGGTATGTTCTTCTAGTGTGGTTGCCAGATATGAACTCTGAATGTCTATCAGCTGGTTTGCTTCTCGCCCTTTCATTCTTCAAGATCACAGGACAGCACATCAAACAGGACAGAGCTCACCCGGATGATCCGTATGCTTGAATCTGATGGTAAATCCGTTATTGAATTAAACAAAAACTGTTCACCACTGAGTCAAGGTACCGTAATAAAAGTCCCGTAAGTTTATGAATGCACCTGAATCTGTTTCATGACGGTAAGTATCCAACATCGAAAAACTACCACATCGTCACAGTTCTTCCTATAGTCTTTTATTACTAGTACTGTTTTACTTGTCTATTATTTCTTCTTTATTCATACAATACGTATGTAGTTGTAAGTATCCCTGCTTGCCCCAGGTTAACATCTTTTCCTTTTAAGGGTTTTAGTGGTATATTCGTTTGAGCATACTGTGTTCTGTATTTGATTTAACTTTATTATTTCTTCATCTTGAAACATGTCCATATTCTGTTTGGTTCTAAGTAAGTACTTTATTGGTTCAAGTGTAGTACTCTTCATCTCTTCTCTGCTTTCACTAGGAGATTTGAACCTGTGGAGAAGGATAACATATCCCGTGATAAGCGTCTGCCCCTTACTACTACTTATGCAAGTGTCCTTCTCCAGCCATAATGACAAGGCTTCCGAAGTGAACACCCGCATAAGACATATTAATTCACCCAAGTCTAAACTATCCACTAATAGAAAGCCATGGTAAATGCTATTCACTCACATCTATATTCCTATGCTAAACTATACTCTAATATACCTTATTTAGGCATCTATGTTCCTGGAATCGAAAAACACTTAGCGATTAACACACTACTATCCCCTCTTTCCATCATTAGGGACGTGTATTTCTATTCCCACTCAAGAGCATATCTCCTTCAGTTCAGTTTGGAACACACACTAAACTTACACAAAGAAGTGGACACTCTTTATGGGTCATTTTTGCCGCATAGTCCTTGACCTTGCTTGACACCTCAAGTTCCTACTTCATTATCACCGTTAGTGGAAAATTACATCCAGACCGCAATATGCTGTCCAATAATGCTGTCTGCCTTTGTCGCAAACCAATTTTTCCACGCGACAGGTTACCTGTGCTGTAGGTGGCCACTTCTGTCTTGACCTATAAACACCTGCGCCTGATCACTCCGTTGTTGTTTACCCTTACTGCTTCGTTTGTTAACCCTTCTTCTACCTGGTTAGTCGGTGTATACAGTCGTCTATCTGGGAATCATTAACTCTCAGTATTTCACGACACTTACCTCACATAGCATATAACTCCAGCATCTTTGGCTGTTTGTGATCTTGGGCAAGTGTACTTTTAGTAGTTTGCCATTGCTTTTTAAACCGCTTTAATAATCTCAGTAGCAATGTGATTACAAGCCCGCCAGGCTTCTCATCAAGGCTTTTTCTCTAGGCTTCTCCTTCAGGCATCTCTTTCAGGCTTCTCCTTCGGGCTTCTCCAGTAGGCTTCTCCTCCAGACTTCTCTTTAAGGCTTCTCCTCCAGACTTCTCCTTAAGGCTTCTCCTCCAGACTTCTCCTCCAGGCATCTCCTTCAGGCTTCTCCCCTAGGCTCCATCTCCAGGCATCTCCTCCAGGATTCTCCCCTAGGCTTCTCCTCCAATCATCTCCTTCAGGCTTCTCCTCCAGGCTCCTCCTCCAGGCTCCACCTACAGGCATCACCTCCAGGTTTCTCCTCCAGGCTTCCCGTCCAGGCTTCTCCTCCAGGTTACCCCTCGAGGTCTCTCCTCTAGGCTTCTCATCCAGACTTCTTTTCCAGGCTTCCTTTCCATTCTTCCCCTTGAGGCTTCTCGTCCAGGCATCTCATCCAGGCTTCCCCCTTCAGGCTTTTCCCCAAGGTTTCATGTATCGTCCTGGACCCTCTACTGACTCGCTTCTGAGCTGCTGTGTCTAGATCCGGATATTCCGTTTGTACAGATCTGGGTATTCCATCTGTCCAGATCTGTTCATTCCGTTTGTCAAGATCTGGGTATTCCACCTGTCCAGATCTGGGTATTCCGTCTGTCCAGATCTGCTTTCTGAACGGCCGGGGGCTCGTACCATTGTATGAAAACCAACACAAGGCGGTCTGTTTCCAAATCGCCCGCAGAAGTGTTTCGAAAGCAAACCGCAGGATTACAAATTGCATTCGTAACCGCTCTCCACAGAGCTGGCCAAATAATAATAATTAAAAAAAAATAGATTAATGATTGTTTCGTGTGTTTTATTTAGTATTGTTTTTTAAGAATCGCTATCCATTACATAAGATTCTCAGTACAGTGCACCGACACCATATCTCTGGTAAGGTTTGAACTGAGTATAACCCAGAATCACAAGTGCTGTGAATATTATTTTTGTGAGCAGCTTTACTAATTTGTGTCTATTGTCAATCTTTTTGTCTATCTTGTTCTACTGCATATCCACTTTAGCCTTATTACAGTTAAGATAATAAGCATTAATTAGTCATGTAATAATGATTGTTGTACATTTACCATGAGTTTATAATGGAGGTATCATTGTTGCATGGAGGAATATTATCAATGGAATTAATCAAGAACATTAGCGGTTGACATCTATGGTGGTGCATGAAAGCCTTCGACAGTTGGCAGGGACACTTGATAGGTGATGATGATGGTTATTGTCAACGTATAGAGCAGTGGTTCCCAAGCTTTTCAAGCAGAGAGCCATATCTACTATTTTCGGTAGTTAAGCGGGCCACAACGTTATAAAATTATAAAAGTCGTGCAATATCATTCTTACCTTCCGTAACTTTCGTCAACAAAATTCTTAAACTTTAAAGGCAGTCAGTGGCAGTACTATACTGCGGTCATTTTTTTTTGGGGGGGGGGGGGGATCAAAAGTTCATTTAACAATAAATTTTTAATCAGTTTCGAAAATCGCTATTAATGTAATTAATTTACAATTGTAACTGTTCTTTATAACCAGTTACTTAAGTTCAGATGCCAGTTTATCAATGTCTGGGCACAAATATGTCGTGCCCAAAGTCATAAGCGCAGCTAGGTTACTGTCGGTGAGTCTGGAACGCCAGAATGAAATCATATGATCAGCTGAAGGTTGCGAACTGAACAGGGGCATTAGATAATATCTGAACATAACAACCACTAGTAGAGTAAATTATCACACGCTGACGGGGCGCTCAGAGTGCATTTGTTAAAATTATTAAAATATATTATATTAAATAGCGAGGCCTCGCGTGCCACTTACTAACAGCTGGCGGGCCACAAGTGGCCCGCGGGCCGTGGTTTGGGAACCTCTGGTTTATGTGATTAAAGTGATTCAGTTATGTTGCCGCCTGTCTGAGTACAATCATTCTTTATGTATGGTTGTTTCACTCCTGTTAGAGAACACGAGCCACTGTTAGTATAAAGTAAGACCCTGACAGAGAGTGAACGTGGGAATCTCGTCCGGCTTTGAACAAATCACACTTGTAAGCTAGTGATCGGAGATCTCGTTCGTTGAGAAATGAACGAAATATGTGAGAATTAGGGAGTGTTCACAAGTGTTAAAGAGAATTGTGATCGAACGACGATTGTAAGATAGAGTGTAAACGCAGTATGAACGTGAGAAAAATTAAAAGACATATATACATTGTTGATATGATATGTGATGGCTTGGAAAATGAATTGTTACACGAATGAAAGCATGAGCGAGCAAGAGCAACAGTAGTCAATAATTTGAATTTGTACTAAATTTCCATTAATCTGATAACTGACGACTATACGACAATGCATTCATACTTGACTGCATACAAACATATTAACACTTAGTTGACAACGCATACACCACAGAGTCAAACATATACTAATATTTCTCTCTCCCAAGTAAACAGGTTTGTCAGCTATTATTGTAGAAGTACTAAATTGATCTTCCCGGCTGTAAAAGACCAAGCATCCCTTCTCTGGTGCAGTTACCAACAGACTTCCAAAGCTCCGAATCCCATCGGCACTTAAGTATTTTTTTCCTTATATACTTTTGTAGGGGTTGTCACAACACTCCCTGGGGTGAGGGGAACCTGCTATCACACTTTAACAACGGGATACCTTTAGCCCTGGGACATAGGTGACCTCAGTCCACAACCCCTTCGGCCCTTGGAAACCCTATCTCCCTCACTCTCAACCAAGGGACGTTACCCCTTTCAAACCTCTTCCTGAACTCATGACGCAACTCTGGCAGCTAACTATGTTAACAATATGGTGTATTATACAAGATGAATGAGAATGATAATGATGATTCCGAGATAGGCCTTGCAGTATCTATGAGAGATAAGACATGGCAAGGATCGAGTAGCCACCTGGAGAAAGTGTCATCATCGTCAGGGCCTCAAGTCACACTATTGGGTAAGTCAGACACGCTCACCAAGTATCTCAGGCCTCCCTCCAGGTATAGGTGTCTCCACTTGGATAGGATGGCTGGCGAGTCGACTCACTGGTACCTGTGACCTCCGGTGGATGACGTCCCTGAAGTCTGGATCACCTTAGAGTAGGGATAAAGACTGTCTCTCGGGTGCTGAGGAACTAGAACACTCCTCTGAAGCGTCTGGAAATATCGATGGTACTGCGGGTATAGCAAGAGGGTGATCTCTCCCTCAATGGTAGTAGCAGTCCCAACTGTCTATGCAATCCGCGCAGATCCTCCGACTCATAGCACAGATATCACAGCACAGATACCTCCCTAGCTGAAACGTGGCACTGTAGATAGAGTTCAAAACAGACAAAAGTTAGGGCCTAACATGTTCTTTTTGTGGTTTTTTTCTTTTGTTGTGAGGTAGGGCGTTGCTTGAAAGATAGCGTTATTCGCTGTTAACTACCGGTCTGGCTTAAGTCCATTCTCAACCAAGGTACTAATCCAACTAGTGGACAATACTTGATGTGAGTAGCCTCATGGCAGCACTGAGGGAAATATGTATCATGCATCATTACCAAGTACACGTCTAGTGCGTCCTCTAGTCTCTACTTCATTCTTATACTTCTATGAGCGACAAACAACGAATATGTTTTTGTTTATGAACTGTCATATTGGCCCCAATTGAGATTTTTGTGTAATACCATATTGATTGATTGATTAATTGATTGATTGTTTGGATGTTGGGAAGTGGTAAGAGAAAACGGGTGCCTGTATTAATTAAACTAAGTAATTGGCTGTTTTCCAGGCGCGTTGGGGCCCATTTGGCATTTAATGCCAGCCCCATAGTTTTTTGAACAATCGGTTTTACTTCACATGTCATATCTTGGTATCCATTGTAGACTGGTAGATCTGTGAACCCAGGTCAACTGTTCTTCTTCTTCTTTCGTTCGCTTGAAATATGTCTATATCTGCAATGACGTCTCTTGCATGAATTGAACTGTTTTTTTCAGTTCACACAGTGGTCCATAGAGTTTATCTTCCACTGTCGTCTCTCTAGGCCAGAAGGTTTGCCTAGATATGTTATATTTTGGGCAGTCTTGGAGTATGTGCTCTGCTGTCTGCGACGCCAATCCACATGTGCACATGGCTGTTTCACCAATCTTGAATTTTGTATACATGTGGTTGCGTAATCTATTGTGTCCTGTTCTGAGGCGCAGAATAATGACTTGTTCTGGTCTGTCCATAATGTGGTAGTCATCTTGAGCAGGTTTTGGTGGCTTTCTGACTGATTTGATCATTCTTTTCTTTTGGTGGTATGTAACGGGCACATCAGGCTGTTCCTCTTTGGCTCCTTCCTTAGCCAATTGATCAGCTCTGTCGTTTCCGGGTACTCCACAGTGGGATGGTATCCACTGTAGGTGACTTTATGCTGACTGCTAAGTTCAGAAAGTAGTGTCCTTAGTACTGGCAATTTCCCAGAGAGGAGCGCCTCGAGTACTGATTTTGCATCTGTTAGTAGCACCACAGGTTGTGTACCATTGCTGTTATTTAGTAATTTCTCTGTTGCTATCTTGATTGCCTCAATTTCGGCATCATAGTTATGGCAGTACTTTCCTGTCGGTACTCTGGCTGTGTCCCTAATATTATTTGGGTATTCTATGTACACTCCCGCTCCTCCATTTCGAACAGCATTTTGTGCTGACCCATCTGTGTAGACTCGGATCCAGAGGTCCTGTGGGTATTCTTCATCAAAGAAGCTGAGAGTGGCTGTTCTGCGCTGCACACTGTTCTGTTCTTCCTTGTCAAATATTCCTCTCACTTTTGTCTGGATTTGTAACGATAGTCTATGCTCATCTTTCCATGGAGTTCGCTCTGGAATAGTTGTTAGGGGGATACCAACTGTGGGCAGATCAGTGGTTTCTCTGCAGAGTCGTTTAGCCTGGTGGATAAAACTACTTCTTTTCAACCGCCCCATAGCTAGGTTTTCAAATCTGTTCTTCATAGGGTGGCCTGGCAAGCTGAGGAACTTTTCTGCTTGTATTAGCGTTTTCGTATCTCTGCGCTCACTCAGTGCCTGTGTCCTCCCCATCTTCTCCATTTCCACTATAGGGGTTGATCTCATCCCTCCTGTGGTGACTCTAAGTGCTTGATTTTGCACCTTGTCCAGCTCTTGTAGTGTGGTATTTGATGCTGAACACCACGCAGTTGACCCATATTCCAGGTGTGGTCGTATGCTCTGTTTTGCTAAGTATTTTCGTACTGGCTCCCCATGTGGTTCCACTTAGCTTTCTCAGGATGGCTATTTTCCTTCTGGCTTTTGCTACTGCTTTGTTGATGTGCTTTCTCCATGTCAGCTTGCCATCAAATGTTACTCCAAGGTATGTTGGTTCTTTATCTTCTCTTAGGGGTGTTCCATTTATCTGGATGATCCCTGCCTTTTGTTTTGGAGAGAGGGTAAATAGGGTGGTGCTGCACTTGTCAGTGTTTATGCTGACACACCATCTATTTGCGCATGCAGCAAATGTATCTACAGCTCTTTGTAGCAATCTGGTGGCCACTGATGCATATTCATTTGTGCTCCATAGAACCAGGTCATCGGCGTACATTGCCGCTTTAATTCCATGCGGTAGGTGAGCAACAAGATCATTGATGAAGATTAGAAAAAGTGTGGCGGACAAGACTCCGCCCTGGGGGACACCGTGACGCAGTAGTACTTTCTTGCTCTTGAGTCCGTCTATCTGTACTCGGGCTCTTCTGTTGTGCAAGTATGCTTTCACCCATTTGTACATTCTTCCATTGACTTTGCAGTTTCTCAGTTTCTTCATCAGACCTTCTTTCCAGACTTTGTCAAAGGCTTTCTTCAGATCTATCCATGCCGCAAGCACCAGCTTCTTCTCTTGGAATGCATCCTCAATTTCTTGAGAGAGGTAGGTTGTCTGATCTTCCGTAGAGTAGCACTGCCTAAAGCCAGCCTGCTGTGGCACAAGGATGTTTTTACTTTCAATGTACCACTGCAGTCTGTGATTGATGATGCGCTCCAGTGTTTTGCAGAGACAGCTGGTGAGGCTAATTGGTCTGTAGCTAGAGGCAATGGAACCATCTTTCCCTGATTTTAGGAGGGGTATCATGATTGCTTCTCTCCAGGCTTGTGGAACACTGCCTAAGGTCCAGCTGTTATTGAAGATCTGCAACAGCTTTGTTTTGGCCTCTGTTCCTAGGTTCCTGATCATTTCATTGGAGATACCATCAGCTCCTGGTGACTTTCTCATTTTCAGTTTTGATATGGCTAGCTCCAGTTCGCTGATTGTGATGGGTGCCTCCAGAACCTCATGTACTATTTCCTTCTGTCCTGTATGTTGTCGTTTCTCTCGAATCTCTTGTTATTTCTCTGGACTAATTTTGATATTGCTATCTTGTGCGAACGAGTCCGCAAAATAGTCAGCTGCTTGCTTTCTTGTTAAGATTTTCCCATCTTTATGTAGTGCAATTTTTGAGTTTCTCCCTGTGCCCTCGTCATTAAGCTGTTTTATTAGCTTCCACAATTTCCTTGTGTCTCTTTCAAAGTTCAGAGACTCCGTTTTCTCCTGCCAGCTTTTCCGTCTAGCCTGCAGCTTGGCCCTTTGAAATTTTGCTTTTGCATGCTGGAATTTATTGTGGTGCTCTTGGCTGGGTGTGGCCTCTGCTTGCTTTCTACACACTTCAACATCATTATGCAACTGTTCCAGTTCACTACTCCAGTAGGGTTTATATTGTTTACGGGCTCCTCTTGGTACTGTTTCTCGTGCTGCCTGTAGTATGCATTTCCCAAACTCTTCAACTGCTTTATTTATGTCTTTCTCAGTGTTCAGGTTTCTAACCAGTATGCTGGTGCGATGCTTGTACATTGCCCAGTCTGCTTTCTTGTAGTTCCACCTCGAGAGGGTGCTGCTTTCACTTATAAGCTCATTTTCTACGGTTAGAAAGACTGGCCGATGGTCACTGCCACCAAGTTGTTTCCCAACAGTTCGTGTAATGTTCCACTCCAGGTCTGGTGAATGAAAAGCCAGGTCAGGTGTAGTTGTAGAGTGCCATGATCTCGAGTAGAAAGTATGTGGGTCGGACGGCTTGTTAATCAACATGAATCTATTCTCATCTTGCCAGTCTTCCAGTCTCTCTCCTCTCTGGTCCATGTGATCATAGCCCCAGCTCTGCGAGTGGCTGTTGAAACCGCCACACACAATCATTTTTTCTTTTAGTGGTAGAGTGTCCAGTGCCTGTGGGCGGTCACTTGGACAGTAGTAATTGATCAGATGTAGATCTGTATTACCTGTCTTAAGTTTAAGTGTCTGATACTCAGCCCCTTCCATGTAGACTTTGATTTGGGAAGCCATGATGTTATTTCTTACAAGGGTCAGTATCCCACCTTTTCGCCTGTTCTTTCGGTCAGATCGGTAACACTGGTAGCCTCTGATTTTGAAGGCTATATTTTCATTGAGGTGAGTTTCTTGCAAGCAACATATGCTTACTTTTTCTTGGTCCAAGATTTTTTCTAATTCTATTTTTTTGTTGCTGACTCCCTCCGCATTCCAGTGCATTATTTTAAGTCTTCGTTTAGTATGGCCAGTCGTCCTATTCTCATGTCCCCTGGCTCCACAGGACATCTGAGAAGGACCTCCAGTAGTTGGGGTTGGACCCTTTCGAGACATAGGGCCCGGCACTGCACCTGCCTGGGGGTCCAAAGCAGGGCGAGCACCATAACGATTAGCAGTAGTCGACATATTCCATTTTGCGTGATTGCGTGGCATCCTGATTTCTGTGGTGCGCCTCTTGGCTGGTTGCCTCCGTCTTCAGCACCTTTCTTTGCTAGAGCAGACTGTGGTCTCACTCGAGTGTAGATGTGTACGCGCGCACACGCCTGTCTGCGCATGCATGTACGTGCATACACATCTAGAGCATACTGGTTATTTTCCGGCGCCAGAGACTCGCCGTCGCCCCTTCTCCTGTTAGTTTAAACAGGTCCGCCACGTGAAGGCCAGGAGTTGGACTTTTGCTGCATAGGTTATGTATTCACGAGCCATTGAGGTATTTGAGCAATGTTGGGCGCTCACCCCAACACCGCGCCTCGGCTACATACAGCAACATTTGGAACCCGGTCAACTGTTAAAAACCAGCTTGATGAGGAATCGAACCCTTGAATCTTGTGGGTAGACAAGCGTCCTTGCCACTGAGCTGACGTATCTGCATGTATTTATAGGGCTACCATACGTGGTGGGTGGTCACGTCACTATCAGAACATAATTTTGCTGTGGGCTGTGGGTCTCACTTAATTGCTGTCGGTTATAGTGATGTGGACAATGGTTGGTGGGCTAGTGGTCACAACACTACATTCATCTGTTCCCTATCTTGCATATCCTATACAGGACGTCGCAGTCAATCCCAGCATTTTTATTTTGGCAAGTTTACGTTCAGTAGTTTGCCATTGCTTTCTGAATGAACGTCACCCACACCGTTTCGTTAAAAAAATCCAACACACAGCGGTCTGCTGCCAAATCATAGTGTTTCGAACGCGGGTATGCGGGATTACGAACTGCGTCCTTAACACCTTCGCCGCGGAGTCTGGAGTGGCATATTTGAAATAGTTTACTCATTGCGGAATCAATTGTCTTTAAAGACAGTGTGTCCTCAGTCTAGATACATGAATTCCAATGACGACTACAGTTGTCTGGACCAGCATGGACAGGTCACCGTTTAAGGCTTCGGACAAGGCATAATAGACTGATTAATCGGGTGTAGAGGCTTGGTCTGAATGACTCACTATGCTCATGCGGATAGTGTCATCAACTTGCATAGAATGTTCTCCAGGATTTCCGACCAGAACAGCTAGGTAAGAAGGAATACTGGGCTTGTGAGACAACATTGCGCTTAAAGCTGGATGGAATTCATGAGGAGCTCCACAAGACTGTTGACTATATCATTAGTTAGTTAGTTAGTTAGTTAGTTAGTCGCAGTTCCAACTTCACAGCAACGGGTCGTCCCCATTATGCTCCGTTCCTGTGCCAGTGAATATCACACAAAACGCTCCCCAATTCCGAATGTGAAAAGTGGAAAAGACAGGAGTCTCGACAAACAACAGCCCGCACAGATACACTGTGCATAATGCCGCCGCCAGAATGTCAACACACCAGTCCCCCACGAAACACCCAATTCATCTCTGATGGAATCGGCAGTCATTTTCCTATCTGGATGTTTCCTATATATCATTAGAACTCGTCTGTTGGTGAAAACATGAAAATAGAAACAAACTAAAAAGAAGAAGAAGAAGAAGAAGAAGAAGAAGAAGAAGAAGAAGAAGAAGAAGAAGAAGAAGAAGAAGAAGAAGAAGAAGAAGAAGAAGAAGAAGGAGGAGGAAGAGGAGGAGGAAGAGGAGGAGGAGAAAAAGAAGAAGAAGAAGAAGAAGAAGAAGAAGAAGAAGAAGAAGAAGAAGAAGAAGAAGAAGAAGAAGAAGAAGAAGAAGAAGAAGAAGAAGAAGAAGAAGGAGCGATCAAGCAAGAGAACGAACGAACAAACTAATGAAAAAGCTATTGAACACTTGAATATATTTATTTTTCAATTATCACAGACTGGGCACCATGGCATGTCTTATATTCGTCGCTTCCAACCACTCATCTTTCATATTTCACACACAGTTATATGTTTTTGTATTATTCATTTTAAATTCTTCATGTAGCATAAATACATACAGGCAAGAAGAAGAAGAAGAAGAAGAAGAAGAAGAAGAAGAAGAAGAAGAAGAAGGAGGAGGAGGAGGAGGAGGAGGAGGAGCGGGAAGAGGAAGAGGAGAAGAAGAAGAAGAAGAAGAAGAAGAAGAAGAAGAAGAAGAAGAAGAAGAAGAAGAAGAAGAAGAAGAAGAAGAAGAAGAAGAAGAAGAAGAAGTTAAATTCATGTAGCATTGAGCATAATAACATGAAACCGAACGCATACACACTAAATAACTGTATATCTGACACATCATGTGTTGACTTGTGTGCCCACATATTGCACTGTCCGCTACATTCTATCTACCGGACCAACACAGAATGTGCTTGTGTGGCTGAACCTGTGCAAGATTGCACACGATCTCTCTCTCTCTCTCTCTCTCTCTCTCTCTCTCTCTCTCTCTCTCTCTCTCTCTCTGCATGCATGTGCTGCTATAAATAGCCATAAACCAAGCACTTCCGCAGAAATGAGAGGTTTCAACCGATCTGGTTATTCTGGACACTCTCCGTCAGTCGTCAGGCGACACTCCGTCCCATAGTTGCGAGCCTTCCTGGTGACATTCCATTGTCTCCCATTCTTAACACTGACACGGTTGACGGTTATGTTGACTGGGGGTCCTAATGTGAGACTGATCACTAACCTGTCGGTTCTCAGTGCTTGACTCGAGTACCGATATCACCTTGCCTGTGTGAAGAGAACATGTGTAAGTCACACAGAACCAAGAGAACATGTGTATGTCACACAGAACCAAGAGAACATGTGTAAGTCACACAGAACCAAGAGAACATGTCTATGTCACACAGCTGAGACAACATATGTGTGTCACATAGAATTAAGAGAAAATTGGTATATATTAGGAGTTGGCATGACATAAAGTATATTGCTTATTGTAATAAACTAAATACCAACGTAATAATAATAAAAAAAAAATTACAATTAGTTATGTAGTCGAATTATGACTAAGACGACCGGAACAGGAAAGCTCCACTAACGGAAAATCCCAATGTTAAGTTTTACTTTCGCTCTTTGTAAGAATATGCATGGCTTTTTATGAAATCAACCTTAAGCCCCTTCGATCTTGCCAGTTGTCACTAAGTTTTCCAATCGATTTCTTCTCATAACATGTCCAAAACATTTTGACTGTCTACGTCTAATTTCTCTTATCAATTTACGAGTTTCATTTGTCTCCTGTAGTACTTGGTCATTACAGACCAAGAGGAAGACCGAGAAGAAAATACCTGGATGGCTTGGCCACATGGCATGGACGAGACAGGAACACTGAGCTGATCCACGACTCTGGTGATCGAGTGAAATGGCGAATCATGACCGCCCACGCTTTCCGGCATGGCACATGATTGATTGATTGAACCTTAAGTCCACGTCAAATTAGGCTTCACCTAAGCGTAATATGTATCCTTGTCTTCGCGGAGAATATGACGAATAAACTACCAGAAGGGTTGCAGCGCAGGAGCCGGATTGTTCTTGCGGAATCAGTGAACCGAGTTTGCCCATCCATTGATGCGTGTATCAGGGACGGCCGAGTCAGAGGCGTTGTCATAAGTTAAACGGACTCTCAGTGTCCTCTCAGGCCAATAATAGTCCCCATCTCGTATCGCATGACTACGGTAACTCCAGCAGTAAAGTTCTAAACTAATCATGAAACATTCTCCACCACAAAATGTAACTATGTACAATAATATATCTGTATTTGAAAAGTAACCGCTCAGATTTTGGTGGTGTCGGTATTTGTATTCTAAGCTGTAGAGTTGTCAGTGAATTTCGATAATTATTTAGACAAGTACATTAAGTGATTCAGTGCCGACGGATAATATATCACAACATATGACCTCCAATTTGTACAGAAGAACAATGTATCGCCGTACTAGAGTCATCGTGTTATGTGTTTTGTTTCGTGGTATCTTCCGCAAAATCAATGTTCCGTGAATAAAAATTTAGATTATAATGCTTGTTTATATGATTGTTTACCATATTTGTTCCAAACTTACTTCGTGCTAGGCACTGAATCAGTTAATTAGCACAATTTCAACACAAGAAATCAAACGCCGTGCGGCCACGGCACTCTCCTCCTGTAACCAGGATCACTGGGAGAATCATTCCTTTGGTTGAGCTTCTTTGGATGCATTTCATGTGTTGTATTGCCTTCTTGGAGATCTGGTTTCCTGGCGATACAGCTCCAACAGCCTGCTGAGCTCTTAATGCTGATGCTAATGAGCTTTCCTGTACAGCCGTGTTTTCATAAATCTTCGGCTTTCAATGTAGTATTTACTGAAACACAGAGTAAACTCTACATTCTGTCTTTTCTCTAACGCTCAACACACGGGGTTCGCATGTCAATGACAAACTACACACAACAGTTTACCGCCATGTATCACACAGAATCAGGAGGAGTTGCGTGTGGCACATACAACAGTTTATCGCTGTATCACACAAAATCAAGAGCCAATGCTTGTGGCAAATAGCAACTGTTTATCGCTGTATCGCATAGAATCAGGAGGAGTTGCGTGTAGCACATACGACCATGAGAACATGGGCGTATCCCTAGAGTGGACGTAGTGGCACCCAGTGTATCATTGCTACACATGCTGCAAAACACTGGCACGTTTTACTGTGATTACCTGGGACTTATCGACGTGACCGACAGGATAATAGCTCTCGTTCCCAAACGTCCAGTGCGCTGATGCCGAGGTAGAGCCTCCGAATCTTTCTCGAGTAGAAAGCAATGACAAACAACGGAACGTAGATTTTTTTTATACAATTAAGCTAGGGTTTATCCCAAAGTCCTGCAATAGGACATGCAACATTTATTTGTTAACCTCGGACGTATTCTGGTTTCTGGAATGTTCCACAGAACTCAGAGTTTGTGTGAGGACACACATATATGGAATATCCAAGCTGTCAGCTGTAATGCTTTAGCATGAGCAGGCGCATTCTGTCAAGATGGGGTACTTGAACTCAATCCATCGACAGTGGTGCCGCCTCTGGAAATCTTTACAGACCCACCGAAGGAAGGTTTTGTTAGTAGTAAGTTTTCTGTTTGCACGTCATCCCAGCTGGGATGGAACACGAACGCTCGCTGTAGCAGGAACCTTCCTTAACCCACTGCGGCCACACGGGGCGTCCTAGGAACTTCCAGGAGTATATCACTGGACAAAAAGTATAATTCCACATAAACTTCTGGAATTTTCTACGCACACTTCTCCCAACGTTTAAATGAATATCCGTGCCGTCTTGAAGGCGCGACGACCGTAACAAGCTGAAGAACTCAGGGCGCGGGCCTTTGGGTCTGCCGTTAATGAATTGCATATTTGGATTGTCTGCTGGCTTCTCTGGTTCCTCGATGGACATGAACTGCTGGTCAAACTCCTTGCCCAGTTGTTGGTGTAGTTGTGTGATATTGATATCACTGGGTTTCGGATTCTGGATCTCGTCTGCAAGGTTCACCAGAGACGCGTTATCTGAGGGGACGGTTCGTCGCATGGCCCATATTGGCGTCCCTC
>JACEFZ010028128.1:482500-487500 GCA_014155875.1 Cepaea nemoralis
AATCTGGCAAAGCGAATCCCCACCACAACAGTGGAAAGATGGTGTAATTTTCAAACTGCCTAAAAAGGGCGATATGTCTGATTGCAATAATTGGCGTGGTATCACTCTATTGTCAGTACCAGGAAAACTTTTTTGTAGCATGTTACTTGAGAGATTGAAAAAGGCGATAGATGAAAGGCTCAGAGAAGAACAAGCAGGCTTCAGACCAAAACGGTCATGCATAGACCACATTTTCACCCTCAGAATAATCATTGAAGACTCCGTAGAATTCCAGTCGAAATTAATCACAAACTTTGTCGACTTTCAAAAAGCCTTCGACAGCATCCACCGTCCTTCACTTTGGAATCTACTTAACATCTATGGTTTTCCTACCAAATATACCAACGTCATAAAATCTTTCTACAAAGAGACACGTTGCTGCGTAAGAACAGAAACAGGCAACTCTGACTGGTTCTCAGTCGAAACAGGAGTGAAACAGGGTTGTGTCTTATCACCGATGCTTTTTGGAATAGCTATCGATTGGGTCATGCGCAAATGCACAAGCAACACAAATATGGGTATCCATTGGGTTGACAAAATTCTAGAAGACCTGGACTTTGCCGACGACATAGTGCTTTTGAGTTCAACACATCCGGATGCCCAAGAGAAAATAAACCACCTCCAAAATGTTTCAGGGCAAATTGGTCTCCAAATTAACACCACAAAAACAAAGACTATTGATCTTACCAACAGTTCAGATGAGACCAAATTGAACAGCTACGTTCTTGAAAAAGTCAACAGCTTCACATACCTAGGAAGCGAAATGACATCCACAGGGGACTCAACACCAGAAATATCATCTAGAATCGCACTGGCATCTAGTGCCTTCAATAAACTGTCAAACATCTGGAAGTCAAAGACACTCAGCAAACACACAAAACTTAAAATCTTCAACTCTTGTGTGATTCCAGTGTTAACGTATGGATGTGAAAGTTGGAAATCAACGGTAGCTTTAGATAAAAAATTAGACAATTTTGAGAACAAATGTCTTAGAAGACTTCTAAACATCCACTGGACAGACTTCAGAACCAATTCGCAAATAAGACAAGAGACTAAGCAAGATACAGTATCCAATTTCATAAGAAGACGCCGTTGGAACTACATCGGCCATGTACTCAGAATGGACAAGACAAGACTCCCCTACCAAGCCCTCATATGGTCACCGGTAGGGAAAAGAAAACGGGGAAGACCAAGAGAGACCCTGCGTAGAACCATCATTAGAGAAGGCTCATTCAATGGCCAAGTAAATATCCAAGATCTACAACAGATAGCAGCGAACCGCCAGGCATGGAGAGACAGGACTTCTGCCCTATGCGCCACCTTAGGCTCAAGAGGAAAGACTAACTAACTAACTAATCAAAGGCATAGGGCCATGCGATCACTCACTTACTCACACATTCAAAAGCAGTCGGTTCTGAGATAAATCATTCACACACGAGAAAAATAACTTAAAATTAAGTTGCATACCCTTCACGGGACGTAGCAGTCAACCCCAGCATTTTCGCTGTCCGTGATTCCTGGGCAAATTGTACGTTCAGTAGTTTGCCATTGCTTTCTGAACGACCGGCTCCTATACCTTTTTCGAAAAAAACCAGCACCGCTGTGTTTCGAACCCGGGTATACGGGCTCACAAACCGCGTTCGCAAGCCCTTAGACACAGAGACCGGAATAATAACTAGCTGCGTGATAAATCAATGACACTTTCACAGGCATGGGAACCAGCAATAATTCATTCACACTTTAAAACACAAGCACCATGCGATCACTCATTTACAAATTCAAAAGCTAGCAGCCATGCGATCACTGATTCACATAACAAAAAAGCGACCTGTGAACACTCATTCACATTTTTTTTAAAGCGGCCATACGATCACGCATTCAAAACATTCACACACAAACGGCCAGCTTACACTCATTCAAATACACTGAAGCATGCAACCCTGCAATCAACTATTCACATATTAACAATCAATAGACCTTGTGATCAACCACTCAATCAATCAGACATAAACGGAACTGAGATCACCCATTCATACATTCACAAGTATATGTTAAGTGTTGCTAGAAATGAGAGTCTGAAAACTGAATTTATGGCAATACATTTTGACAAGAATAAGTTTATGAGAACAAGATGTCATTTTATGACAAGAATATGTCACTTTGTGACAAGAATATGTCACTTTGTGACAAGAATATGTCACGTTATGTCAAGAATATGCCACTTTATGACAATATGTGACTTTTTAACAAAAATATGTCACTTTATGACAATAATATATCACTTTATAACAATAATATGTCACTTAATGACAAGAATAACAGTATGAGAATAATATGTCACTCGCTTGCTTTGAGCTCAAGCGTAGTCCATACATGTGTTGCTATGTCTATTAGTTGCCACTACTCAGGTGTGCATTGGAGTTTTGTTGCGTGTGGATTAGCTATCGCTGTTACCAGTGCCACTTTATGACCAGAATATGTCACTTTATGACATAAATATGTCACTTTATGACAAGAATGTGTCACTTGATGACATGAATATGGCACTTTATGACCAGAATATGTCACTTGATGACAAGAATATGCCACTTTATGACCAGAATATGTCACTGAATATGCTATTTTATGACAAGAATATGAAACTTTATGACAAGAATATGCCATTTTATGACAAGAATACGCCACTTTATAGCCAGAATAGGTCACTTCATGACAAGAATATTTCACGTTATGGCAAGAATATGCCACAATATAAGAAGAACATACCACATTATTACAAGAATACACCACCTACTGAAACGTAAAGTGTTGAAAAGGTGCCTCTTACAGTAGCCTTAATGCACATTGTGTATACGACGCCAGACTCATAGTTTTATAGACCAAATTGCACGATGTGGTTGATGTGGTAGGTACCACGCCCGACGACTTGTGGTAGGTATCACGCCCGCCGACTTTGCTACCCAAGACATCTCCTAGTACTCACTTCAGGATGGGTGCACATGGGAACCCAGGTAACTTTGAAAACTCCTTCCTAATGCGGATTCGAACCCATGAACACGGGATCGACAGGTAAGCCCATAGCTACCATCACTCACTAATGGTGGGGAGGGGGGGGGCAGAATGGTCTCCAGGTATGGTCTCCGCCTCAAGTGCTGGAGGTTGCGGTTTCAAGCCCCGGTGAGGGCCGGGATTTTTTCACGTGGACTTCTACTAACACAAATTTCCCCTGGTTTCTGGGTAGTGAGATCGGACGCCCGTGTGTACTTTTGCTCACGTAAAAAATCCCGTGACAGTTGGAAAATGAAAAAGAGTAGCCTAAAGGCGCTGCCCGGGCAAAATTTCAAGTTAAAAATCTACCCAAAGTATTTCAGGATCCTCGTCGGTGCTACGGAGTTCGAGCACTGAGCTGAGTTTACCCGGACTCAGCTCCAGTTATGAGTAGAACAGAACAGTTATGGGTTACACCCGTGTGCCGTGATGTTGATTCGTGGACTAAACTAACTAAACTGTGTGTCTTAAGGATGTAACAGATTTGCTTCAGTATTCACAGAGACAACGGTTTTTCACTGGTTGAGTCAGTGATTCAGAGAAAGCACTTCTGTTTCTTTACAGCGTAATGGAAGCTGATCAGTACCTATTGTTTAGTTTACTTTTCATATATAGCAATATCATCAGAAGTGCAAACATTGTAAGCAATTATATTAGACCGACGATTAACAGGTAGTAATAGTAGTAGTAGTAGTAGTAGTAGTAGTAGTAGTAGTAGTAGTAGTAGTAGTAGTAGTAGTAGTAGTAGAAGTAGTAGTAGTAGATGTAGTAGTAGTAGTAGCAGCAGCAGTAGTAGTAATAGTAGTAGTAGTAGTAGTAGTAGTAGTAGTAGTAGCAGCAGCAGCAATAGTAGTAGTAGTAGTAGTAGTAGTAGTAGTAGTAGTAGTAGTAGTAGTAGTTGCAGTAGTAGTAGTAATAGTCGTAGTAAGAGTAGTAGTAGTAGTAGCAGTAGTAGTAGCAGCAGTAGTAGTAGTAATAGTCGTAGTAGTAGTAGTAGTAGTAGTAGTAGTAGTAGTAGTAGTAGTAGTAGTAGTAGTAGTAGTAGTAGTAGTAGTAGTAGTAGTAGTAGTAGCATTAGCAATAACAACAGAGGTAGTGGAAGTGATAGCAGCAGTGGTAGTAGTAGTAGTATTAGTAAGATGGATATTGTCAGCAGCAGTGGTAGCAGTAGTAGCAGCAGCAGCAGCAACAGTATCAGTAGTGGTAGTAACAGTAGCGGCAGCAACAACAGCAGTAGTTGTAGTAATAGTAGTGGTATTATTAGTAACAATAGTGATTATAGTAGTAGTAGCAGTGACAGCAGCATTGGTAGCCAGCAGTAACAGTAGTATTAGTAGTAACAGTAATAGCAGTAACAGTAAAAGTAGTAACAATAATATTAGTAACAATAGTAATAGTAGTGACAGTAGTATTAGAAATAACAGTAATAAAAGAAATAGTAATAGTAGTAGTAACAGTAATAGTAGCAACATTAATAGTAGTAGTAACAGTAGTATTAGTAGAAACAGTAATAGTAGTAACAGTAATAGTAGTAACAGTAACAGTAGTAACAGTAATAGTAGTAGTAACATTAATAGTAGTAGTAACAGTAATAGTAGTAGAAACAGTAATAGTAGTAACAGTAATAGTAGTAGTAACATTAATAGTAGTAGTAACAGTAATAGTAGTAGTAACATTAATAGTAGTAGTAACAGTAGTATTAGTAGAAACAGTAATAGTAGTAACAGTAATAGTAGTTGTAACAGTAGTATTATTAGAAATAGTAATAGTAGTAACAGTAATAGAAGTAATAACAGTAAAAGAAGTAGTCACAGTAATAGTGGTAGTGACAGTAATAGTAGTAACAGTAATAGTAGTAGTAAAGTAATAGTAATAGTAGTAGTTACAGAAATAGTAGTTCCTCTTCTTCTTTC
>JACEFZ010028128.1:492500-511827 GCA_014155875.1 Cepaea nemoralis
AGAATCGCCATGGCAAAAGTAGCCTTTAGCAAGATGAAAAACATACTGACCAATAAAAAGATGTCAATTGAAACGAGAAAAAGAGTGTTGAGATGCTACATAGAACCTGTACTTTTATATGGATGTGAAGCTTGGACAATGAGCAGCCAGGCTGAAAAACATCTGATGGCTGTAGAAATGTGGTTTCTGAGGAAAATGCAAAGAATACCATGGACAGCCAGAAAGACCAATGAACAAGTCCTTCAAGAAACAAATGAAGATCGTAAACTGATCAGAGACATTAGACGTAGACAGTCACAATTTTTTGGGCATGTTATGAGAAGAAATGATTTGGAGAACTTGGTGACAACTGGTAAGATCGAGGGGAACAGACCAAGGGGAAGACCTAGAAACAGGTATCTGGATGGCTTGGCCTTGTGGCATGGTCGAGACAGAAACACGGAACTGATCCACGACTCTGGTGATCGAGTGAGATGGCAGAACATGACCGCCCACGCTTATCGGCATGGCACATGATGGATGGATGGATTTTATTTTTGCGCTCGCTCGCTCGTCTTGAACTTAATCGAAGTCAATACACGCTACTTCTAGTAGCGTTAGACTGAATATTGCGTGTTATTTATTTGTCCATATGACCACTCTACTTCAGAGGTACTTGTAATTTACATCTCTAAGTCATGGACGAGACGTCAACATCAACCCCCTACCTTAGCACCAGCACACCGGATGTTTAGGAACGGGGGCTCTTATCATTTAGGCCCTGCTAACCGACAATTTACCATTTAATTCCAGATACGAGGGTACATAATTTGCTGTTATATTATACCACGTATATTCAACGAACAATAAACGATTATTGAAATACAACAATTAGGGAAAGTCGGGACTTAGTCAGATGTAACCGAGCTACCATATGACAGTAAACGACACGACCTGCTTTCTGTTAGCGTCGAATGTTGAGCCGCGCTCAACAAACCCGGCATCCTGCATTATGCGGAATAGTGCATTTAGGAGTGTACAAGACTTACCCAAGTGTTAGAAAATGCAACCTAAAGACTAAAGGTCATGGCAGGGCACACCGGCCTTGATCTGCAACTTGTCTAGGATTGAAGCTCAGACAGGCGGACAGTTAAAGCGTTGCCTTGCAAATCCGTCAGATTCTTCTTCCAGACATATTGGTGTTACCTTTTTTCTGTATCTGGAGTAAACTAGACAGGCCGAGAGAGGGATAATTCTGCATGGGCAACACATGGTCTCTAAATCCAGCCCAGACTTTGTGCTATGGAGAGGTATAACTACATTATACAAACTATAGTCTGTCAAGACGGCAAGGTGCCAGTCATTCATAGCAATTAGGCATCTACAACCGGGATTATGCAGACAGAATGATTTCATAGTGACTCTGTGATTACCGTGGGGATAACATTGTTTCACAATCGAACAGTTTTAGAGGCTTTGTGGTAATCATTTCAGCTCTAATATCACTTATCTATTCACTTCATATAATATATCACTCTGCAGTACGTACCTATCGCAACGCAGCGAAATATGCCCGGCAATAAATCGCGCAACATATTGTTTGTGGCTTCTGTAGTTATATCCCGAAAGGATCAGAGCATTTTAATTTTTACTTCTGGTACGCTGATGATGAGGTAGAGGGGATAAATTCCTGCACGCGTCAGTTTGGACGTATCGTACAGAAAGCAACGACACACTCCATCCATCCATCATGTGCCATGCTAAGCGTGGGCGGTCATTATTCGCCATATCACTCGATCACCAGAGTCGTGAATCAGCTCAGTGTTCTTATCTCGACCATCCACTTAGCCAAGCCATCCCGGTATTTACTTCTCTGTCTTCCCCTTGTTCTCTTCCCCTCGATCTTGCCAGTTGTCACCAAGTGTTCTCCAATCCATTTCTTCTCATAACATGCCCAAAAATTTTGACTGTGTGCGTCTAATTTCTCTAATCAGTTTACGATCTTCATTTGTTTCTTGAAGGACTTGTTCGTTGGTTTTTCTGTCTGTCCATGGCATTCTTTGCATTTTCCTCAGAAACCACATTTTCACAGCCATCAGATGTTTTTCAGGTTGTTTGCTCTTTGTTCACACGTCACATCCCTACAAAACTCTTTTTATCGTTGCAAATGATATCTTTTTATTGGTCTGTATGTTTTTCCTCTTGAACTCTCATAGGATGCTATGACTGTATAATTGTACCGATTCACTTGTTGAAGAATATTCCCATTTATTTGTATATTACATTGTGGTATTTCTTTCTTCCCAGTGACGACCATAATCTGTGTCTGTTTACAATTTAATTCTAACCCTAGTTGTTCACTGTGTGCAATAACCGCATCTACTAAATTTTGCAGATCCTACCCATTGTCTGCAATCAATACTGTATCGTCTGCATATCTAATATTATTGATGTTTCGTCCCCCAATTATGATCCCTTTCATATCATATAACGACAAACTTCTTATTTCTTTTTTTGTTTCCTTCTTCTGCATATCCTATTTACAGGACATCGCTGTCAACACCAACATTTTACTGCTGTTGTTGATGTCTTGGCAAGATTACGTTCAGTAGTTTGCCATTGCTTTCCGAACAACCGGCTCCCATACTAACACGTTAAAACCCAACGCGACGCGATCTGCTGCCAAATCGGTCGCAGCTGTATTTCGAACTCGGGTAGGCGGGCTTACGAATCGCGTCCGCAAGACCTTAGTCACGGAGACCGGCAACGACAAACTACTAAACGTAATATTGCCTAGAAATTCAGCCTGTGGTTGGGGTTGATAACAAGCAATTTAGAAGGGAAGACACTTTATTTGGTGTCCGCTCGCTGTGAACTCAGGCCTAGTCCATACACACGCTACTTCTTCTAGTGCGGTGGACTGATTGTTTTGCGTGTGTATTAACGTTCCCTATTACCAGTATCCCCCGCCAGCAGGCGAAACCACTCCGACTTCAGAGGTACTAGTAATTTACGCACCCCCCCCCCCCCCCCCAGTCAAGGATGAGAATTCAACATTTTAGTCAAGCTACCCGACTCCGTGGTTGAAGAGTGACGGGCGCAGTAATCCCGCATACCCGTATTCGAAACACAGCTGTGGGCGATTTGGCAGCAGACCGCCTTGCTTTTGTTTAAAAAATAAAATAAAATGGCATTGGTGTCAGTCGTTCAGAAAACAGTGTCAAACTATTGAACGTAAACTTGCCAAGAGATCACAAACAGCAAAAAAAAAAAAAAAAAATGTCGTGGTTGACTGCGACGTTCTGTAAAGAATATGCAACTAACTTTTAACTACCCTGTGTAGAGGGTGAACCTATTACCTCGGCATCACCGCACCGGGTGTTTAAGAGTGAACTCTCTTATCTATTCGGCCGCGCTGGCCTCTAAGGGAAAAACATCTTTTAGAATAATATTCCACGCCTATCTCTTCCCCAGTACGTCCCACCGGACACCTGACAGTTATCTCATCGCGCCATCAGATAAGGCCGCTCAGTGCACACCTGGGTCTTGTTGGCCAGGGAGAGATAACTCCCTTTGATGTGCTTACATGCGCCGATAAGAACGGCGGCCCGTCTCAAAGGGGCGACAACTCACATGTGTCCGGTGACTAGCCTGGGTTATCTGTTGTGTCGGGCATTGATTCTCAGCTAACTCTTGTCGCTGTAGTTATTATGTCTGTTGCTAATGTACTACTACTACTACTACTACTACTACTACTACTACTACTACTACTACTACTACTACTACTACTACTACTACTACTATTACTACTACTTAAGATGACTTCGCCATCTTAGAACCCACGGCTCCACACCTTCAACCCCACTGGATGAAATGAATGGTCATCATCATTCTTGATGGACAAACAACACAAAACACAACACTACTACTACTACTGCTGCTGCGATATCAACAACCAGTACCATGTCTACAACTACTAATTTAGTAGTAATATTACTACTCCCACTACTACAGCTACAACAACTACTACTACCACTAGTACTACAATTATAACAACATCTGTTTCTGCTACAACTACAGATGTAACTGAGAGGGAAGACAAGGATAACTTTAAATCAGATAGCGGTGGGAACGATTAGTAGTATGACTCTTCGCTGGCTGTTGAACGAGGGGACGGAGCACGTATGGGAATGTCCTGAGTGCAGTTATGTCGGTTCTCATCCCAACTGAACTCAACACACACACACACACACACACACACACACACACACACACACACACACACACATACACACACACACGCCACGCTCGCCACCCGCACGCACGACACAGCACACACACACACACTAACACACACACACACACACACACACACACACACACACATGCAGTTATATACATAAACTCAGAAGCCCACACACATAAATAATATATAAACTTGTGCGCGGTACACACACACACACACACACACACACGCACACACAGACACACAGACACACACACACACACCACACACACACACACACACACACTCACACACTTAGATATGTCTGTCTCTGACTTTTTATTAGTGAGTGTTTAGTCATTTCACAACAGGCTACGGTTGCTATAGCGATTCTTGTGCTAATCTCTTCAAAGCAAACCCACACCCCCCTCTCGCCTTTCTCTCCCCCCACCCCCCCCCCCCATATTAGATGTTGTACTTGTTCCGTAACAGTTGTACCGATTCACTTGTCTAAGAATATTCCCATTTATCATTAACGTACATTGTGTTATTTCTTTCTTCTTAGAGACGACCATAATTACTGCTGACTGACTTCTGTTCAGCTTGGTTCAGCTTGTTTCAGCTTGATAACTTCTTATGTATTCCACATTTATTACTATTGAACGTTTGTGTTTTCAGTTTGTCAACTAGATTGGAAACTGTATGCACTGCCACTTTTAATGTTATATAGCAACTTAGGTCTCTTTGTACCTTACTCATTGTAAACTATGTTCTTGTCATAATTCACATTTAATAATACCATAACCATACACATGCATATATACAGCTTCAACGTCGACTTAATTAACTTCTTATATGTAGTAGGCTCGTCATGCATCGAAGTACACTTGTTCCTGAAGCGAGGCGCTGTCGTCATTTGGAGGTGACAGGTTCGAATCCCGGTCGGTAACTATAGCTTTCAATTTTTATGTTGTCTAGTCCGTCCTCTGCGTGCTCCGTGGCGAAGGTGTTACATACGCAGTTCGTAATCTACATACCGCTTTAGAAACACAGCTGCGGTGGTTTTTTATGATATGGTATTGATGCCGGTCGTTCAAAAAACAATGGCAAACTACTGAACGTAAACATGCCCAGGATACACGAACAGTCACAAATGATGGGGTTGATTGCTACGTCCGTATAGGATATGTAACTAACTTTAAGTGCGTCCTCTAGTCTCTAATTCTTACCCCTACTACCATGAGCGCCAATCAATACGTGCGTATTTATTTATTAATTGACTTGATCTGTGAGTTGAACTTGTCTCACAAAACTGTGGCGCTTGGCTGGTGTGCTGTTGATAGTCTGTAGTGATGACGTAGTGCTCAGAACCACTGGGTTTCTCTACTTGATGAGTTGAGTGAACAAACACCTTGCAAGTATCTTCATCATCATCATCATGTGCAGAGATCAGCATGGCCAAATGGATACGAGCTGTCTTAAACATCCGGTGAACTGCTTCTGAGATAGAGGGTTCAAGCCTTACACCGGTCAGTTGGACTAAAATGTTGACTTCTCGTCTTTAACTTGGGTACATACATTACAAGTACCTCAGAAGTCGGATTGATTTCGCCTGATGGCGAAGGACACTGGTGATAGGGAAAGCTTATCCACACGCAGAATTCAAGCAGTGCTCCTAAAAGTAGCGTGTATGGACTACGCTCGAGTTTAAAGCGAGCGAGCGCAAAAAATATCATCATGTGCCATGCTGGTAAGCTTGGGCTGTCATGTTTCGCTATCTCACACGATTACCAGAGTCGTGAATCAGCTCTGTGTTCTTGTCCCGACCATGCCATGCGGCCAAGCCATCCAAATATTTAACACTCTGCTTTCCCCTTGTTCTTGTCCAGTTGTCACCAAGTTCAGCAGTTTATTCCTTCCCATAACAGGCTGAAATAATTTGGACTGTCTCTATTTTTGTTTCTAATCAATATACGGTATTTATTTGCTTCTTGTAGGAGTTGCTCATTAGTTTTTCTGCCTGTCCATGATATTCTGTATATTTTCCCCAGAAACCACTTTTCACTGTCATGAGATGTTTGTGCAGCTTGTCTGCTCATTGTCCACAATTCATTGTAAATAGAGAACAGTTCCTAAACAGTTCACAAAATTTCCGCTTACTACTGCTAGCTCACAACACAATGTAGGATTATCTGGTTCTTGCACAGCTTGGCTCTAACAGAAAGAATGTTTGCTGCCTTAACTTCCTCAAGTTTTTGTAATTAACTATGTTGTTTTGTGTGAAGCACATTGAATTTGCTGTGTGTAGTAGACAACTTTTGACTTAGGAGAAACATGCAGATGCCTACATTTGCTGTGTGTGGGTAGACAACTTGTGACTTAGGAGACACTTTCAGAAGCCTAAATTTGCTGTGTGTGGTAGACAGCTTGTGACTTAGGAGACACTTTCAGAAGCCTAAATTTGCCGTGTGTGGTAGACAGCTTGTGACGTAGGAGACACTTTCAGAAGCCTAAATTTGCTGTGTGTGGGTAGAAAACTTGTGACGTTGTATAAACTTTCACAAGCCTAAACTTGCCGTGTGTGGTAGACAACTTGTGACTTAAGAGAAACTTTCAGAAACCTAAATTCAAGTTACTCATATAGTGTTCTGTATCCAGGACTATGTAAAGAATAGTGTTCAAGCAAGTTCAACGTTCCAACCGGAGGGATGCGTTCAGGTAAGTTTTCCTTGTTTTCGTTGTCATGCTATACTAGTTTAACGTCGCTGCCCGGGGCAACATTTCGAATTAAAAATCTAGCCAAAGTATTTCAGGATCCTCGTCGGCGCTACGGAGTTAGTGCACTGAGCTGAGCTTCTTCGAACTCAGGCTTGAGTTAGGAGTAGAACGGAGCGCTAATAGGTTACACCCGTGTGTCGTGATGTTGATCCATCGACTAAACTAAACTAAACTAAACTAAACTAAACTAAACTAAATTAAACTAAACTAAACTAAACTAAACTAAACTAAAACAAACTAAACTAAACACTATAATAGCCAGACACGAGCGGCAAATCGGGAGAACGAAGGGTCTCTTCAACCAACACATAACTAGCACTATCAGCCGCCGGGCGCTGATGCATATATGGAGATGGGGGAGGGGGTGTCTGAGCACAAATGGACTTGTCCGGAGTGCAAGGATGATACCCCAACAGATAACTTTATAAGTTTGTGTTCGAATAGTACGAAGGCACTGCACCAAGTTTTCAGTAGACGACTGCAATCGCTGGCCACTCAAAGATCAGTTCGTTGTTGTTGTTGTTTGTTCCTGTGCTGTTTCTGTGCCTGTTGTTGCTTAAAGTCGCTTAAAAGTCGACAGGGTCGACTTCATTGCACCGGGTTTTATCCCATATGGCTCTGTCTCTTTCCGCAGAACGGAAAGCGTCGCACAAAGCACGAACTCCTTAGCTTTTAGCGACGACCCACGGGAATCTCAGAAACATTTAACTCGTAAACCGAAGGACGCGTTGTCCCTCTATGTAGTTCCTAAAATCATGCGGAGCGGCACCAAATCTGTCTCTCTAGTGTGCTTCTTGTCCTCGTCATGAGGTGCCAAATCTGCATCCGGTTGTACAGTTTATGAGATAGTGCATAGTGTGTCACTATACAAGCGTCGTCCACAATCACTGTGTAAGAATCATCTACAATCACTGTATAAGAGTCATCCACAATCACTATACAAGTCATTTACAATCACTGTACAAGAATCAACTACAATCACCGTACAAGAGTCATCCACAATCACTGTACAACTATCACCCACAATCACGGCACAAGAATCATCTAAAGTCACTACACAAGAGCCATCTACAATCACTGTGCAACAATCATCTACAATCACTATACAAGAGTCATCCACAGCCACTTTACAAAAGTCATCTTAATCACTGTACAACAGTCATCCACAATCATTTTATAACAATCATCCACAATCACTGTACAACAGTCATCCACAATCATTGTATAACAATCACCCACAATCACTGTACAGCAGTCATCCACAATCACTGTACACGAGTCATCTACAATCTGTGGACACACATTAAATCAACATCTATGAATGACCCGTAGTTGGCCAAAGTTAACAAAAATGTGGACGTCACAAGTTTTGTTGTTTCAATCTTTATTTACGCGATAGTAAATTCGGTAGCACTCTGTTGATGCAATACAACAGTTACAATCAACTTGCAATCTGTGCCAATCAAAATATAAGCGTCAGATCTGTGATCTTATAGCGACTAATAATTAATAGGGTACCTTCTAAAGGTGGTCGTGGCGCCTATCCTCGCCGCTAGAGCTTCAGTCAAACAAATCTCTCTTCCTCCATTGCTCACTCTTGGTGACTACTTTAACTTAACTCGCATGCCAGATCACAGGCTCCCTAAATGATTTTATTTTTACGGCGAGCTTCGTTACGTTAAACGCTCCCAAGGCGGCCAGAGGAAACGCTTTAAAGACACTGAAGATCTCGCTAAAGGATTTTGGAATTCACCTTAACACGTGGAGACTGCAGCCAGAGACCGAAGTTCGTGGCGTACATCATTACGCAAGGATGCAGTCACCCGTGAAGCAATGCTCTAAATGCGAGAGCTGTGAAGAAAAGGCTGGACAGAAAAATCACTGTAGGAGATCCTCCTCCTGAAACGTCAAGCATTCTTTGCCCACATTGTCAAAGAACATTTCGAGCCAAAATAGGTCTTATCAGCCATCTTTGGAGCTCATGGCTCCATACTTTCAACCCAACTGGATGAAATGAATGGTCATCATCAATCTTGATGGACAAACAACACATCCCGTAGCCTTTTCTCTTCTCTTCAACAACCCGCCCCCCCCCCCTTTCGTTTCTTAAATACCCTTGCAATAGAATGAGGCATATGCAGGTCGCTTTTTCTGGCTTATTTCAGAATCGAAATTCGCTTCTGGAATCTGCCATGTTTATAACAAGATTGATAGGAGGATGTGCGGGACTCCTGGCTGAGGATCGAAGCTCTGACAGGCGGACAGTTAGAGCATTGCTTTGCTGATCCGACGCTTGCAGCCTGGTTTGTTCCAGACGTATTGGTGTTTCCATTCTTCTGGGGTACAACTAGGCAGGCTGAGAGAGGGATCATGATGCATGGACAACACATGGTCTCTACAATTCAACCCAGGCTTTGTAATATGGAGAGAGTATTATAGTTTTTTGAAATACAATAATTATCGTCTGTCTAGTTCGGAAAGGTGCCAGCGCGTGCGCGCCGAGCACACATACGCATGCACGCACACCCACACCCACACACCCCCACCCACCCACACACTTAAATTACAATTCTACAAATTTCTAGATGTGAGTATGTGAGCGCGCGCGAGAGAGTGTGTGTGGATGTGCGTAGGTATGATGGTGATGGTGATGATGATAATGATCTGTGCGTGTTTATGCCTGCCCGTGTGTGAGTATTTTGGGTTTTTAGGATGTTTGTAGTTGTGTTTATGCTTAGTAGTATTCACTCACACAACTAGAAAATACAAACCCCCCCCCCCCCCCCCCCCACACACACACACACGCGCGATTACACCAACGAACATTAGTATACACACACAAATATACAGGCATCAAGCAACACACACACACACACACTGAAAAATACATGTGTGTGCTTGCATGAGTGAATTGACGTGTGTGAGTGTGTGTGTGTGTGTGTGTGTGTGTGTGAGTGTGTGCGTGCGCGCGTGTGTAATTTAACATATGGGGAGGGAACATATTATTACTAGGCACATGTATCTTAAGCCCAGAACTTCCCACGGATCGTGAACATAAGAAGCGGGTAGCCCGTGTTTGTTTGCTAGCTCGGTCATCTCGTAAATCTGTGTGCAGACGGACTGTGACGGGGTTATCTCCCTTTGACGTGATTGCACAAGTGGATTATCTCCCTCAATCTATCTGAGATAGAGATAAACAAGAGGTCACGTTTGTTCGGCCTAATTGTGATTGTTCTGGTGTTCGGTGGCGTAGGATTTACTGACGCAGTTCGTAATCCCGCATAAAGCGTTCGAAATACAGCTGCGGGAGATTTAGCAGAAGACCACTTGCGTGTATTTAAAAAACAAAATAGTATGGCTGCCGGTCATTCATAAAGCAATGGCAGACTACCGAACGTAAACTTGCCAAGAGATCACAAAACAGCTTAATAAAATATATATATATATATTCCGCGACGGACGAACTAGAGATACACTCCAACGTGGAGCAAGCACGATAGGAGGTTTCCGATCGCCAGAAGCGGGCCTCCTTCTTTGAATGTTAAGGCTCTGTTACATTTTTGGACACTACGGGGCGGAAAAGGCGAGGTTGGGGTCGGGGGGGGGGGGGGGGGGGAGGGGAGTATGTGTGTGCCTCCTGGGCATGACTCCTTGATATGGTCTCTTGTGGTGAGCTGGCATCATGACTTCAAGCTAACTTTATGTCAAATAGACCTGTCTTACATTCTGTCTTATGCTTCATAGAAATATCAATTGTTGGGGGAAATGTTACTGTCTGTCTTATGTTTCACAGAAATATTAATAGTTTTTGGCATTTTACATTCTATCTTATGTTTCTCTACTCCTCTTGCACTGGACTGCTTTTTGCGCGTGGATTAGCTTCCCCTGTTACCAGTGTCCTTCGCCATCAGGTCAACCCACCCCGACTTCAGAGGTACTTGTAAAACCAGTCCCACGGCAGAAGCTTGCTGTATGTAGTCGAAGTATTATGACTATTGCATGTTGTAGTTCCGAGAGCCGGAAGGATAAATAGTCAGTCTTTTCCTCCTATAGCGAACGACTTGAGCAGACGTCGAACCCTATTCAGTCCGTGTTCGTGCAATCTCGGGCGTAACGTTCTAACCTTTACACAAAAGTACCCGCCGCTTCACAGAAATATTAGTTTTTTTGGGAACGTTTACATTCAGTCTTATGGGAAGTTTATTCAGTCTTATGGGAAGTTTACATTCAGTCTTATGAGAAGTTTACATTCAGTCTTATGTGAAGTTTACATTCAGTCTTATGGGAAGTTTACATTCAGTCGTATGGGAAGTTTACATTCAGTCTTATGGGAAGTTTACATTCAGTCTTATGGGAAGTTTACATTCAGTCTAATGGAAAGTTTACATTCAGTCTTATGGGAAGTTTACATTCAGTCTATGGGAAGTTTACATTCAGTCTTATGGGAAGTTTACATTCAGTCTATGGGAAGTTTACATTCAGTCTTATGGGAAGTTTACATTCAGTCGCATGGGAAGTTAAAGTATTTTCTGTTATCCATTTATGGCTGGGTCGAGGTGATAACCAATGTAAACTTCCATGCCCCCCCCCTCCCTCGGGCCGACAGACGAGCATTGCTCTGATACGGGGCTCAATGTTTAGCTTACATAGATGTACCCTCGACGACCACTCAACACACTTACATAAATGTCCCACCTCTTGGAAACCCATGATGACCGCTCAACCCATCTACATAGATGTCCCACCTCTCGGAGACCCATAATGACCACCAACCAATCTACATAGATGTCCCACCATTCAGAAACCCATGATGATCACTCAACCCATCTACATAAATATCCCACCACTCGGACAAACAAGGAATATAAATAGCTCTAGTAAACTATAGTAATTCACGCCGTATGCCAGTAAAGACACCAAAAAGCGTATTGCTATATATTAATTTACTATTACTATACTATTATGCCATTAGTAGGAAGTCTCCGTGGCGATGTGGTCAAGCCGTCTGCCTAACATTCCAAAGGTTGTGGGTTCGATTCCGGGGTACGTCTTTTGTTTCACGAGTGCAGTTCTCTCGGAGACTCCTGGGGATCGTCGTTGGAGCTACGGAGTTCGTGCTTTGTGCTGCTCTTTCGGCAGGCCGCCCTGCGGAAAGAGACCGATCCATATGGGATAAAACCAGGTGCAATGAAGTCGATCCTCTCGACTTTTAAGACTTCTTTTTTCAACTATGCTATTAGTCGACTCTGTGGCTTTTGGACAGTGAACGTGTTTCATAATTCTCGGAATACCATGTAGCGGGTTGGAAATCAGCTACCGACAATTTGGAAGCATACCACTTTGCGTTGATTTAAATGGTATAAGGTGTCGGTCGTTCAGAAATAATTGAAAAAATACACTGAAAATAAAAATTTTCTGGTAAATCACAAACAGCCACAGAATGCTGGGGTTGATTGAGCGTCCAGTAAAGGATGCAAACTTGCATTATATGTACTATTTAAAAATGTAATAGTATTACAAGAAGTAAACATCGAAAAGTATTCATATTTAATAAAAATCGAACTCTATAATGAACACAAACATCACTCTTTGGTCATGTGTTGAGACGTGAGGCATTGGAACACATCGTGACAACAAGAACATTCAATGGGAAAAGAAGCAGAGACATACCAAGGGATATGATGCTGGTTGAACGTATATATATTTACCATCATCATCATCATCATCATTATCAAGTGCCCTGCATAGGCGTTCATGACTCTCCACAGATCTCGGTCTTTGGTGTTCTGGATCAACTCGGCAGATGATACTCCTCCATGCCACCGTCTCAATCCATCCAGCATCATTTCTCTTGGTCTGCCTCTGCCTCTCTTCCCCTCAATCTTTCCAGTCGTCACGATGTTCTCCAATGCCTCTCTTCTCATCACATGACCAAAGAAAGCTGTTTGTCTCTTTCTTATTGTTGTATATAGTGTTCTAGTTTCATTAGCCTGTTTCAGGCAATCGTTGTTAATTACTTTGGCAAGTCCGAGGAATTCGCAACATTCGCCTAAAAACCACATCTCTGTTGCTTCTAAGTTCTATATATAATTGTGTGTTGTTCCCCCTACCTCCCCCGTTTGGTGGTGTGTGTATGTTGCATGGTGTGTATATACTGGTATTTGACTTGGTGCGATTGTAGTCTGGTGTGTATGTAGGTCTGCTGGGCCTCGGTTATATATATATATATATATTATATATACTATATATATATATAATATATTATATCATATATATATATATATATATATATATATAATATACTATATGTGTGTGTGTGTGTATGTGTAAACATGATACGTGTGATGAATGTTTATTGATATATGCGTATGTGTGTATGCTCGTGAATGTTTGTGTGTGTGTTCGCGCGAGTGTGTGTATGTTCTAATTGTGTGAGTGAATGCTGCAGTGCATACCCATGACTACAGACATCATACAGACCAAAGATAAACACACACACACACAAACACACACATTGAGACACCTACACACTCCCACATCTACACAACTGTGAACTGGCCACCTCCGGGTGTGCTGACCGTCAACACGAGCCCCACACATCAGCTCTGTGGTTCAGCGTGAGCTGACCGTCAACACGAGCCCCACACATCAGACTCTGTGGTTCAGCGTGAAAGCTGACCGTCAACACGAGCCCACACATCAGCTCTGTGGTCAGCGTGAGCTGACCGTCAACACGAGCCCCACCATCAGCTCTGTGGTTCAGCGTGATCTGACCGTCAACACGAGCCCACACACAGCTCTGTGGTTCAGCGTGAGCTGACCGTCAACACGAGCCCCACAATCAGCTCAGCTCCTGTGTTCAGCGTGAGCTGACCGTCAACACGAGCCCACACATCAGCTCTGTGTTCAGCGTGAGCTGACCGTCAACACGAGCCCACACATCAGCTCTGTGGTTCAGCGTGTGCTGACCGTCAACACGAGCCCCACACATCAGCTCTGTGGTTCAGCGTGAGCTGACCGTCAACACGAGCCCCACACATCAGCTCTGTGGTTCAGCGTGAGCTGACCGTCAACACGAGCCCCACACATCAGCTCTGTGGTTCAGCGTGTGCTGACCGTCAACACGAGCCTCACACATCAGCTCTGTGGTCAGGTGAGTGACGTCAACACGAGCCCCACACATCAGCTCTGTGGTTCAGCGTGAGCTGACCGTCAACACGAGCCCACACACATCAGCTCTGTGGTTCAGTGTGAGCTGACCATCAACACGAGCCATCACACATCAGCTCTGTGGTTCAGCGTGAGCTGACCGTCAACACGAGCACCCACACATCAGCTCTGTGGTCAGGTGTGCTGACGTCACACGAGCCCCACACATCAGCTCTGTGGTTCAGCGTGTGCTGACCGTCAACACGAGCCCCACACATCAGCTCTGTGGTTCAGCGTGAGCTGACCGTCAACACGAGCCCCACACATCAGCTCTGTGGTTCAGCGTGTGCTGACCGTCAACACGAGCCCCACACATCAGCTCTGTGGTTCAGCGTGAGCTGACCGTCAACACGAGCCCCACACATCAGCTCTGTGGTTCAGCGTGAGCTGACCGTCAACACGAGCCCCACACATCAGCTCTGTGGTTCAGTGTGAGCTGACCATCAACACGAGCCCCACACATCAGCTCTGTGGTTCAGCGTGTGCTGACCGTCAACTCGAGCCCCACACATCAGCTCTGTGGTTCAGCGTGAGCTGACCATCAACACGAGCCCCACACATCAGCTCTGTGGTTAAGCGTTAGGCAACCCAACTACAATATAGTGGTCTCCAGTTCTACCTTTGTGTGACTAATTAGTTTGTAGCTTTACAAATCTACAACGAGGGAGTATAAGAACCAGGCACTACACTTAGTAGACAGATACTTTCGCTTTAGTTTAACGTTAGATACGGGAGATAAATGTACTATTGTCACGTCACTCTAGAATATCCGTACATTATCTCCCTTGTTGTGTACCATGTGATTATTTACAAGTATCTCCGAAGATAAAACTACTATGGAGATATACAACTACTACGGAGAAAGAAATATTTGTTAATGAGGAAAACTTGGAGGTGATGGAAAATTACGAATATCTTGGGTCATTAATTACCAACAATGGTGACACAATGAAATAAATTAAACGACGAATATCAATTGCTCTTCACAGACTAAAACAACAGAATAAATTACGGATTTGGACAGATAGAACTACACAACGTAACAAGTTGTTGAACGTAATTGAAACAAGTAAAGAGCTTCAAGTATCTAGGAAGTATAATATCATCAAATGGCAGATCAGAAGACGAGATCGAAAATAGGTGCAATAAGGCAAATCAACTCATTGGACAAATGGCACCAATACTAAAGAGCAAACATGTATCAATAACTACTAAGAAAGCACTTTACAACACAATCTTCCTACCAACTCTGTGCTACCAATGCCAAACCTGGACAATGACAGAAAAAGAGAAAAGAAAAATCACAACAACAGAAATGAGGTTTCTGAGAAGAATACTCAACGTATCAAGAAGAGATAAGATCATAAAGGAAGAAATCAGGACTAAAGTAGGGGTTAAAGCTGCTCTAGATTTTATTAGAAAGCAGCAAGTCAAATGGTTTGGCCATGCAAGTAGGCTACCAGTCAACAGCATGCCACAACAAGCAATGACGTACAGACCAGATGGAAACAGAGGAAGAGGCCGACCACGTAAACGTTGGACTGAGGGAATAACAGAATCCACGGGAATGTCGATATACGAAGCCCATAACCGGGCACTCTCACGAAGTTTATACTTCACCTCGACACCGCAAGGTACAAGAGGAACATGATGAGATGAGATGAGATGAGAACTACACAAATTAGATGTTTAAGAGCATGCATCTTTCCCATTGCAACATACGCCTGTGAGACCTGGACACTTACTAAACAAGCTGAACAGCGCATAAATGCCTTTGAATATAAATGTTATAGTCGAGTTCTAAGAATATCTTGGTTAAAGAAAATAACAAATGCATCCATACTTCAAGAGCTAAATATTGAAGACGGTTGGCTATTAAAGACGATAAAATAAAGAAAATTGAAATATTTTGGTCACTTTAAACGTCACGAAAGTTTGGAGAGAACAATAATGGAGGGGTAAATGCCTGAATAATGGAGGGGTATATGCCTGGGAAGAGAGGAAGAGGAAGGCCAAAGAGACGATGGGTGCAGGATGTGGCGGATGATATCCAGATGGGTGTATCGGACGCGGGACATCTTGCTTGTGATCGAGAGGTTTTCCGGAAGATTGTTATGGGAGCGAGGTTCTGCAAAGGATATGCTACTGAATGAATGAATGAATGAATGAATGAATCTTAGAAGACGAAATGGGTTCGCCCATTGGAGAGGGACACTTGTAATGGGGAAAGCTAATCCATTAGCAAAAATCAGTTGAGCGCACTAGAAGTAGTAGGACGTGTATGGACAACGAGTCTGTTCAAAGCGAGTGAACGAAAACAAAAGAGGACAACAAAGTGAAAACTCTTAATGTTTCTTTGTCCGTTCGTTCGGGAGTCTCCGTGGCGAAGTGCTTAAGCCGTTTGACACGGGCTCTGGAAGTTGTAGGTTCGATTCCGGGCCTCGTCCATCGGTTCACGAGATACATTTTTCGGAGACTCCTGTGGGTGGTCGCTGGAGCTGCGGAGTTCGTACTTTGTGCGACGCTTTCCGCGCTGCGCAAAGAGACCGAGCCATATGGGATAAAACCCTGTGCAATGAAGTCGACCCTGTCGGCTTTTAAGCGACTATCTTTTCGCTAGCTTTGATGTTCAGCGTAGACCACACGCGTGCTATTATTGAGGAGTGCACTGGGTTGATGTTTTACACGAGGGTTAGCTTTCCCTACTACCAGTGTCCTTCGCCGCCAGGCAAACCTTCTCCGACTTTTGAGGTACTTGCAATTTACGTCACTGAGTCAAGGACGAAAAGTCAACATTTTAGTCCAACTGTTATAACTGTTTTTATAATTGTTGAACCCCCTAACTCTACATCAGCAGACCGGAAGTGTAAGAGCGAGGCTTCTTATCCTTTCGGCGGTGCTGACTTGAAGCCTGTTAGGCAACAAACAATGCTATTCGATTCTACTACACCATCAAACCATGCCCGTTCAACATCAGAAGAGAAGTTATATTAGGATCCATTTCTGGCTCAGATTAATAATTCTGCGACCGAGTCAGCCGCAAATATTGTATTAATTTGGAGGTGGTTATTGTCCAAAGAGGGTAATGGTCTCATGAGACGAGCCTTCAAGTTAAGACAATTTTCAGTCACGATAATTTTCCAGTCACTGCAAAACTAACATCCGTTTTGGCGAGTACGTTAGTGAGTTGGGATCTCGCTGAAAATGCCACGAACTCGATCGGACGTGATTTTGACGCCTTCGTTCGTCGTCCGCTAACAGAGGACACGACAGATCACACATCCCGGCGAGCATTCAGGTCTATGAAATGTGATGGTGCTACCACAGCAGAGACCCATTGCGGAGTCCTGCTTCAGGACACGTCATTTCTGCTTTGTTTTAAACATCCCTTTTATGTGAATACCGGCTCTATGAGGAGAGTGTTACAAACACAATTCGCAATCTTGCATACCGCGTTCGAAACACAGCTGTGGGCGATTTGGCAGCAGATCATTGGCGTTGGCATTTTAAGTGGACTTCGACTTTGAGTACCGGTCGTCAAGAAAGTAATGGCAAACTACTAAACGCATACTTGCCAAGCAATTACAAACAGCCCCCCCCCCCTCTAAAATGCTGGTTTTGAGTGTGAGGTCCTGTAAAGGATATGCAACTAACTTGTTTTAAAATGTGAATATTAACAGGATACCGAAACAAGGAAATACTAACTATATAATGCTTTGTTGCTTAGCTGTATATTTGTCCCGCAGCCAGTTACCCGCCTACTTACTCACCTACCTACCTACCCACCCACCTACCTACCTACCTATCTATCTACCTACCTACCTGCCTGCCTGCCTACCTACCCACTTACCTAACTACCTACCTACCTACCTACCTACCTACCCGCCTACCTACCTACGTACCTACCTACCTACTACCTACCTACCTAACTATATACCCGCCTCTCTACCCGCCTACCTACCTACGTACCTGCCTACCTACCTACTACCTAACTATCTACCCGCCTCTCTACCCGCCTCTCTACCCGCCTACCTACCTACCCACCCGCCTACCTACATACCCACCCGCCTACCTACCTACCCACCCACCTACATACCTACCTACATACACACCCGCCTACCTACCTACCTCGTGGTGGTTGGGGGAAGTATGTGGGGGTGTGTGGTGTGGGAGATGTGTGCGTGGATGGGGAATGTGTGGGTGGAGGTGTGTGAGTGGCTTAGGGATGTGTAGGTGGGGGAGGGAGTTGTATGTGTCAGGGTGGGATGTGTGAGTGGGTGGAGGATGTGTGTGGGTATTGTGATCGAGAGATGTTTGGTTAGGGGTGGGTGGGGGTGTGTCGGTGCGTAGTGGAGGATGTATGCGTGAGTGAGTGTGTGTTGGTGGACGGGTAGGGAATGCGTGTGTGGGTAAGGAGAGGTGTGTGGTGTGTTGGTTGGGGATATTCTGTGGGTGAGGTATGTGTGTGTGGGTGGGGGATTTTTGTGGTGTGTGAGTGGGGGTATGTGGGGTGGATGGGTAAGGGTATCTGTGTGGGTGTGGGTGGGAATATTGTGTGGTATCTGGGTGGGGGATATGTGTGTGGTTGTAAGTGGGGATGTGTTGGTGAGGGATATGTGTGTGTGTGTGTGGTGCGTGGGTTGGGAATATTGCGTGGTAGGGGGTGTATGTGATGTGCGGGATGGGATTGGGTTAAGGCATGTGTGGGTGGGTGGAAGTTGTATGTGTGGGTGGTGGGTGTGTGTGAGTGGATTGGGGATGTATGGGTGGTTAGGGAGATGTGTTGTGTGTGGGGGGGGGGGGGGGTAGGGGACATGTCAGTTGGTGGGGATGTGTGTGTATGGTTTGGGGATGTGTGAGTGGATGTGCGATGTGTGGGTTGGTGGGGGGTTGTGTGCGTGGGGGGGGGGGGAATATGTGGTCGATGGAGATGTGGTCGGGGGATGGGTTGTTTGAAGTGTGGGTGGGGAGAGGATGTGTGGGTCAGGATGTGTATGTGGCTGGGCGTGGGATGTGTGGGTTGGTGGGGGATTGTTTTGTGGGTGGAGAGTGTATTTGGTTGGGGGGGATCAGGTTGAGGGCAGTGTGTGTGGGTGGGGGATGTGCGGGAGGGGGATGGGTCGGTTGGTGGTATGT